>CM067082.1:122199987-122384987 GCA_034008185.1 Gorsachius magnificus
TAAGGCTATGATTGGTTAAAGAGTGGGAATCGTTAGAGGTTGCAGAGATGAGATCCTCACAAGTCCATTAAGGCCAGGAAATAAACACCAAAAACGTCTAATACAGAAAAAGCCATTCAGAAGTATGGCAATTCCAACACATGACTGAGTCTGTAAAGCCATAATGTTGTAAGCCATGTCTTGTTGCCCCGTCGTGTCCTTTGGAGAAGGGGCGGGGGGAAAGCATAAAGCCCGCCCAAGTCAGAGAATGATGTAGGCTGTGGGAACATGTTCTGTCCTTGCTCAGTTTTAACTTCTGCTGATGCTAATGGAAGTTGTTCATTTGCTGTTTGATGATACTGAAGTATTAATTAAAATTAATACCTACATCTGTAATTACTTGCTTTTAAATGTCTAATTTATTTGGCTTTTGTCTCTATTTGTCAGGTATGCTGGTTCATTCCACAAATTAATATACATTATCCTGAGTCCTCTTTGAAGAGTGTCATAGAATCACAGCATAACGGATGCAGTTAACACATCGGGCTAGAAATTTAGTTAATTGCCAAAACTGTATGATGCAGTTGCATGACATGTCTCTGTCAGTATATTGGGAAGATGTTGGGAACTGCTGAGATGATGTTGAGGAATCTGCAGTTTGGGTCTACCTTTTGGTTAATGACAATGATAATGCCTCTGTATTTTCACAAGCACAAGTTTCATTGTGCTAAATATGTCTGACAAGTCATCTACATCTTTATATTAAACTGCTTTGCCTTTCAAAACTAGTACTATCTATAATTCAGTCACTTCACTAAAAGATGCACACAGGTGTTTGGTGCACTAAGGCACCAAAATAATTTATGTCTATTAGCCTGACCCTTCTTAACATTAAAACAAAACTGTTTTTGTTGTTTTTCTTCAAAAAGCTTTCAATATGATGAATCTTCAATAAAACCAAATGCAGCTTCTGATGATTTAAACTGATCTTTTTAAAGATAAATCAGATTCCATGGCTAGCACTGTAATAATCTTGTCATGCTTAGTGTGATTATTCACCTTTTAAAAGTAATAGCAAAGTTTTTCAGGTTCTGCAGTCTTCTGCAGGTTCCTGGAATGAAAAAACAGTATACATGTCACTTAAAGCACCATCCAGCAGTCTGTTTTCCTTTTATGATTCCAAAACTGATAGGAAATTATATATTGACCTCCTGTTTAATCCAAATGTACTTTAAAACAGAGCGGGTCTTTCAAGACTTAAATAAATTAGGTGAGGTTTCATTAGAAAATACTGGCGGTGTCTCTTTCAATTTGCTAGGGAAATAGTTGTGTCATTATCTGCCATCTTGCTAATAAACAGTTCAAAGTTAGGTGTGTGCATTTGAGATCTGTGACTGTGGAAGTCTGCCCTGTATTTTCAATTTGAAGTGTATATCTTACTCTACATTGGTCTGAATTTAACACCAAGTATTCAGTAAAGAAAATGTTGGTGTTTTTTTGTTTGTTTTTTTTAAATTATTTTGCAATTAAAAATTGCTTGTCTTGGGAGAAAGTAGAAGCAAAAGACTTCAATGATTTTTGTGTGTCAAACTTGTATCTGTTCTTGTATTTGATGGATATGTTGGCTACTATGAGTGCGTTCATCTTAAATGGACTGAAATTTTATTTTTAAACTTCCTCCTTTGATTTGGATGGTGCTGAACAGTGAGAATTTCTGTAAAAATGTCCTGGTTTTCTTTTAACAGAGCATGCCAACAGCTGTATTTAACATTTTATGAAATAAAGTACTAATAAATACAATTAACATTATTTTAATGGACATTTTTATGTTGCAGAAGCTTTCATAGTGAAGTACAGTTAGTACATATGGTATTGGTACAGTGCTAATTACATTTATTGCAATGGCTTTTGCTCTGTTTCAGCCATGCTTTTGTGCGGTGGACTGTTTCATAGAGGCATGCTGATAAAATATATGCTATGAACACAGCAGATGGTATTAGAATAAATAAATGTGGAAGTTGGTTATAGCTGTCTGAAGGCCTCTTAGTTTTGAAATACATATCAGTGTTGTCCCAAGGGTTTTAAGGATAACTGTGGCAAGGGAATATCTGTTCAAAGGAGAGTCTGTTCTGTACGTAGCTTTCCAAATCTGTTGATACAAGCTCTGTCACGTACACTGCTTCTTATTTTTACCATTGTCATTCCTCAAGTGCTCAAAGGTTGCAAACAAAAATAGGGCCCTGTTGCAGCAGGTACTCTGCAAATAAAGAAGGCAGGGGTGTACATCCCAGCATGGTTCCTGAGCTACTTCCATAGCAGTGCGTATAATACTGGTCTTGGAATGGGAAATAGTGGAGTGTTATGATCACAGCAGTGCCCCTAGGCTAAATAGCTGTTGTGAGAAGTGGGGCCAATGAGCACAGGCACGGTAGGCTCACAGCCTTGGAGTTACGGCTTTTGAGGACAGAGCTTGTGTCTGTCGGGCATTGGGTGTTAGGGCAGGTGTATCTGAGTTTTCCAGCCCCGATGTGGGAATGAGTGGGTACGTGAAGTAGACAATTTCTCAGAGGTTTCTCTCGGGCCTGATTTTCTGATTTATTTATTTATATTTTTTCCAGTTGGTTGGCATACAATGGCTCTCATGCTGGCTCCTGCTCGGGTAGAAGGACTAGCTCTTTTTAATTGCTGATATGCTTTGGAACCTGAAGCATTTCTTAAATTTTTAATGTTAGATGCCTGTACCTGTGGTAGAGTATAATTCTGAAGACTGGGGCCACAATGGAGAAAGGGATATTAAAAATAGAAAAGTAACGGGATACTTTCTGTTGCACTCCTATTGAGATGTTCAAAGCTGATCAAAGAGAGCACTGAAAGGAGAGGGTAAAGCCAACAAATGTCTTCACGTTTATCTCATTCCTTGGAATGTCATAACCTAGGGGAGAGGTGACTCCTGGCTGGATGTGGCTCCCCCAAAACAGCTGACCTGACTTACAGCTCAGTCCCCGACACCTGTGCAACCCCTTTGCCTTAGCCCTCCTGGGCAGATGGCTTGGGGATTCTATTTCTGTGAGTCTAGCTGGCAACAGGACCTGTGCCCAGCGGAGGTGACATGCTCCCCCAGTTATGAGGACTGTGGCAGGAGAGTGGGGATAGTAGGAATAAAAAGCACACTTGGCAAAGAATCTCTCTCATGTGGAGAGGTGCCAGTGAGTAAAGTGGGTGTGCAACGTGATCTGGGTAATACAGGGAGGTCAGCTCTTCATAAATGGGGGAGGCCATTTAATAGAGCAGTATCTCGGGGAGCTGGGACCAAAAATATGGAGGAGATAAGAAGGGAAATGACGAGGGTTTAAAAGCAAGAAGCAGCCTGGAAAATGACACTACTGGACGTAGGAAAGGCTCTGAGGGAGTAAGACTCTAAGTCTTGGTGTAGAAGAGAGGGTCTTTCCAGAGATAGGCACTGGTGTCAGAAAGGGGAATGGCTGGAATAGAAAGAAACGGGGTGGGAAAAGTGGTTTCCTGCAAGCACATTTTCCTTCCAGTTTCTGTGCAAGAAGTTTACTGCATTTTCCTTGGAGATATCTGTTGGCAAACCTAGGTGATTATGGGAGTAAACTGACAGTGTCTCTCTTCTATGGCTGTGTCCAGAAGACCCTCCATATCCTCTCCCATCACATCAGGAGAAATATCTGTCAAAAGTATCCTTCAGATTCTCCTCTGAATGGTGAGAGAGGGGATGGGTCTGAACAGTCCACTCTTGATGTGGTGTTGTGGACAACGAAATGGTCAAGTCAGGTTCTAACAAGAGTGTCCCAGGCTTGGTGGCTTTGAAGCTGTTGTTTAGAAGGAAATGTCTTCTGGCTGGACGGCTGCACACTAATTGTTTGGATTTAAGATTGGAAGATACAGTTCCTCTGGGAAATTATATTTGAACCATAAATATTATGGCAGAAACTGGTTTCATGAATTTCATACTTTTGTTTCGTGTGCTTTCCTTCACCTCTGATAGGCAGAGATCTTTCTAGTTCTCTCATATACCCCTGCTAGGCTTGATGATACCTTCTGTAGTCAATGTATATTGGTTCATAGCCCTCCCAGGCCTGGCTTCTGGCTCTGGATTTGAGCCCCATTCCTGTGCTCAGTGTCTGCTCTCACAACCTGCGATTGCAGATTACTGCTATTTCCCATCTTGAAGGTTAGAACGGGATTAGGAAATGAGGAGAAATGGGAGTTGGAAGTGAGGCAGGCTAAGGAGAGCCCCACAAATTCCTGGCCGTTCTCCCTGCTGTTCTGGGATCGGAAATTCTCTCATGTCTCAAGAGGGAAGGGAAAAAACCGACTCCTTGGCATCTTGTTATAATACTTCCATATGTTCCACTCCCAGATGAGGTGAAAACTTTGAATTAGTTGTCTTTAGAAAGTTAGCCACACAAATATATGAAAAAATATGCGCAATATTTAGGAGAACCTACTGCAGAAATGTGTGCAAGTACACTTGTTTTCACACGCTTTTGTTATTTTCTGCTGTTCTGAGACTTTCTGTTGGGGAAGAAAGTCTGCTTTTTCTGATGATTTTTAATGCTGCAGTAGTCTGGTGCTCCTGTGTCTGTTGGGATACTTGATCATGAAAGCAGACCTTCAGACAGACCGGTCCTCTACTCAGTTTACTCTATGGCTAATGCAGCAAGTGCAATAGCATCGAAAATGTCCTTATTGTATGTGTGGTATAGAGTTGATTTTATGCAAGTGTAGTAGCTATTAGACTGGGGGCTAAGGGTGTCTGGCAGCTTAGCCTGATACATGTACAGCAGTCTCATAGATTAGCACCAAAACCAGTAAGGTGGTAGATGACAGCAAAAATAGTCCATTGCCCAAAATAGCAGACTGTCAACTCTACTAAGGATCAGTACCAACATGAAGCTCAACGCCAGTGTTGTTATGTTATTTTGTTGAATAATCTTCTAAAATAGTGCAGAAGATTCTGAATTGTAAAGCTTAGTCTTGTCGTTGAATGAGTCTGTGAGCAACACAAGGATGTTCTCTGTAGATGACGCTTGAAGATAGCCAGCGAATTATTTTGGTCTAGCTTTCTCTTTTTTAAAAATCTCATTTCTTTTGTAGAGTATGTCAGGAAGAGCATTGCAAATTAAAACAGTATCTTATGTGTAACTTTACGCTGCTAAATTATGCAGGTTAAAATCTGAGATCAATTTATGTTTGTTTAAAAGCACATCAGCTGTGGTGGCCCTAAGCATGTATCAGTTAGGTTAGATAGAGGTGTGACACTCAATGTTCTTACAAAAGACATATTGTCAAAGGGCTTTCTTTATGGATCGTGAATTCAAGGCATGTGTAGAATTACTAAAAAAACGCTGGGGTTATGGTGGCAGCTTTTTATGGTAAGGGACTGTAGCTGATCAGTATGGAGAGCTGTGCAGTTTAGTCTGTGGCTTGTATATTTTTTGGTTTGATAAATTAGTTCTTGTTGTCTGTGTACTTGCTGGTGTGAAAAGCACGGTTTGTACTAAACTTCTCTAGTGAATGCCATTCATAAGCTTTGAAAGATTTTAGTGTTGCTTGGTGCTTAACCAACAAGCAAATGTGACCCATTTCTTCTTTTCTAGCATTTCTTCTTCCCACTCTATCACTGATGCAACTGCTCTCTCCAATATTGAATGAACGGTCCCCTGTTAGAACAACTGACATCTGGAAGACTCTTCACAGTACTTCACATAGCAATGTTCTGACTCAGCCATTACTTGTCAGAGCTCAAATCGGGGTCATCTCAAGAAATCTGTAATGCCTTTTACTTCTAGCAAGAGCTGGCCTGAAAATCTGCTTAATGTTGTCATTCAAAATTTACATGGTTTCATTAGGCTTATTAAAAGCAATGAAAAATGCAGCAGTACGTAACACTGATAAAGCCCTTTCACCTTGCTATTTCAAATCACGTTTATGGACGATGAATTTAGCTTCCCAGTAGCCCTGGGCAGAGGTATTATCTCCATTTTATGGACAAGAAAACTGAGTTAGATTCAATGACTTGTCCAAGGTCATACGTAAGACTGATAGTATTGGGGGAAAAAAATGTCTGAACTTCTGTCTTAATTACATGATGATTTTTTTTTTTTTAAATAAACTCACTGTCTTAGAAAAGATGCATCTATGTCTTTTGTCTTTAGGGTTTAAAAATAATTTTTGGGATTCATTTTGCTAAAATTATTCAGTATTTTCCTCAGAAGCATGATTCTCACGACTGAGAATATTAAGAAGAATTCATATCCTTTTTTGTAGACTTCAGTTCACTGCTTCCTACAAAAAGTTTGTTGTAGTCCACTTTGGCTCTGTTGTACTCTGCCTTTGTGAAATAAAGCTGCCCTCATTATTTAGCATTCTTGCATTTGCATATGTACAAGAGGGAACAGCTGCTTTCTGCAGGGATTTTGTGTACTCATTCATATTCCCACAGTGGTGGCCTTGTTCTGAAGCACACTGCTACCCTGTGGAAAAGCAGAAGAATACATGGAAAATATAGAAATCAATCTGTTATTAAACATTTGGAAGTACAGCCATAAAGGGAAAAATATAACCACAGAGTTACATTTTAAAGTCTGAAGCAAGTGCCATATAATGGTGATCTATAAAATTCTCTTCCTCTTAGAGCTGCTGAAAAGTTATGGGGGAAAAATTCTATTCAAAAGAACAGAAAACAAATTTGAAAACCAAATCTAATATTACTAAGAATGTGGTTTTTTTTTTTTTTTTAAATATTATAGTGCATATTTCTCATTTGAAGGTGATTTTGGCCTAGGTAATAAATAGCCATTCCCATATCCCCGGACAGAAAATTATATGCCTCTATATTGATACAAACTTGAGATTTCCAAGTATGATCCAGACAACAGTTCAGTTCCCTAAGGTTTGTGAATAGCTCGCCGGTCACAGGAGTTTGGCCCTTCCTTAGTTTTTTTTATAACACTTTTACTGTGTATTTTCTAATGCCTCAACTTAGATTTTAAAATTATTTAAACATATATGAAAAATTAAATGAAAAAAATAGATTAATTCTCTCCATAAACTGAAAGACTTAAAATCCCTCATCTGGGTTGGAGGAGATAAAGAGAACTAAAGTTCTAGCAAGAGATGTGAGAACATGTAAGGAATGTAATTTGCACACATGTGTACAAATGCAACATTTTAGTGAGTTTTGAGAGCTTTGCTTTTCAGTTCTTTAGAAAAAAGCAAATGCATCCACTTTGCATTTGTCTTTAAAATTTTGAAGCATCTTAAAGTGATTTTGAGGAAGAAGTTTGAGTCCAAGTATATGCAGTTTTATCCCAAAGCATTAAGACATGTAAATACTTGAGACTGTGAAAACCTGGGCAGTTAGCATGGAAAGTGTTAAATGTGATAGTCACAACTGGACCAACCATTTAAAATAATACGATACAAATATCATTCTGAAGCATTTGCTTCCTTGCTGGATTTTTTTTCTTGCTATTTTGCCCCCTTCTACTGTTGGACTTCTTGTTTTAATAATAGCAGATAGGAGGGAGGAAAGCACTTACAGAATTATTAATATTCTGCTTATGGATATCTGAAAAAAATGGAAGGTCATAGTCTGACCTAGAGACCTTGGCAATGTCCTTTAAACAAGCATTAATCATACGTAGTGCATCAAATCATCATGTGCAAGATAACATTAGTGACCTCTCGCAACTGAGAATAACAAATGACTTAATTTTCCTTTCTGTACATGACAGTAGTGTTGACAACCTCTATGTATATTTTTTTTCCCTGTACCTAATCAACTGATCATTCTCAACACAAATTTTTCCTTGAAGTACATCTTTTCACTATTTCTGCATGACAGGAACCTGTGTAGTGAACATATAATGTATTAGTCCTCATATATGCATGTTTATTTCTGTTGGGATGTCTAAAAGCTAAGTAGTTTCTGCATCTTTTATGCTGATGAAATGACACCCTGAACAAGGGGAATTGGATTATGTTGACTGGTTAAAATATATAACATTTATAAAGCTGTGCTTCAAAATGTGGGTAAAAGTACACCATGCAACAACATTCCTGGGGAAAATCTATATTGCTCAAAACGTTTGTGATAATGTCTTTAGTCATATGAAAAACCTAAAATAGTCCATGCATCTTCTACATTACCTGTATGAAAGTTGCTTAGAAGTCCTAAAGGGGGCATTACTAGTTGTAACTGGAATTGTGATGTGCTCAGAGATGTGTCTTTATATGCAGTTACAGAGTCAGAGTAAATATTTTAGAGCTAAACTGAAGACTTAATTGCCTGTCAGCTGCTGAAAAGGTCTTGTTAAACCAATTATAAACCTATAATGCTTTCATCTTTATTCTGCAATGGTCAATGCTGCAGCTACAGGGTACTGGAGGAGTCCACAGGATCAATGCGCATTATAGGGTTAACAGGCACCTTAAGCAATATTTCATGACTGTTGCTGCCTTCACAGAATTTGCCTCAGGATTTTAGCATTCTGGCCTGTCAGTCTTGCCATTGCTCCACCACCTGCAGTCTGATAGCTCCAGCTGGTTTCCTCCTTCTCCCATTTTTGCAGCCTGGCCGTAAGCACGAGCAGTGGCTGCTTGGCTGAACCCTGAAGACACTTGCAACTCGCTGGCTATCCTGATACTCATTCAGCCCCTCACTGTGGGTTTGGAGGCAAAAGCAATGTGCCCTTTGTCAGCATCTTGGGGTGCTGCAGATCAGCAGGCTGGCTTTGCTTTGGCTTTCACTGGTGGTGCCAACTGTTAGTCTGGCTCCCCAGACCTTTTTCTGACTGAATCTCAGTGAATGGCAGCAGGACAGAGTTCACAGAAGTCTAATATACTTTAAGATTTTGCTACAGCTGAAGATTTTCTCGGTGGCATTTGTTTACTCATTTGTTCTTTTTGGCACTCATGTCATTTAGAGACCAAATTAACAGCCTCTGCCACTAGTTGCTAAAACCTAATGGTTTATAGGAGAAGGCATAAGAGTAGAGGATGGTATCAGATTAAATCTCAGAAGACTTAAGTACTCTGAAGTACCGTATAACATCATCTTAAAAAGTCATAATGGGTGGCTAAATAAACTCTGTGGGTTTTAGCCGCGTTGCTGGAAGCTTTCAGGAAAACCATCTGAGTGGTGGTTTCAAACTCCATCCGCTGGTCAGTCAAGACTAAGTACAGTTGGGCTTTTTCAACCAGTCAGTGAAATTGTCAATAGGGTGAAGTGAAACCCTCTTATTTGATTGTAGAGGCAAGGTCTAGGATACCCATCATGTTCACATTGGTTGCAATAGGTGTCTTTGTCATGCTTGCTCTTTTCATCAATTGCTTGGGGTATTGCAAATTAGAGATGATTAGGTGCTTTTTCCATAATCCAACTAAATATTGGAGCTACATTTGAGCTGTAACGTTATTGCTTTGCTGAAGTCCCCTGCGAGAGTTTTACTAGAGGCTTAAAATTCCTAAGCCAGATTGTATTCCGTATTATAGAAAAGTTTTTAAAAAATATTTGATACAACAGCTTCCGGCTTAGTGAGCTTCAATTTATGAACATCTGAATAAAAGAAGAAAGATTAATAAATCTGAGCCACTATGCAATTTATAATCCTACACATACCTACAAAATGCCTTTTTTCCTAATAGGCTTAAATTCTAGTGTGCTTTTTAATCAGTGAGATTCAGGTTACATCCTTTTTTGATGACTTGCCTCGAGGGAAGATCTAGAGTTTTAGCTCCAGAAAATTATTTCTACTCTGAATTTCAGTTTCTGATTGGCTAAAACTCTTCTAGAACTTGCAGAGAGAAGATTGTTTTATGTACTGCACTGTACTGTGGTGTAGGTTAATAACTGTCCTACATCTCTTCTTCTGCTCAGGCTGAAAAGGACACCACAAATGACACAGATGTGAAGTTCAGTATTTGCCCCCGAGTCTGTGTCACCACAGCTAGCTTCAGGTGGTTAGTCAAGTCCCTGATTTATAGAAGGCTAATTGCGTCTTAAGGTGGAAGAGAGCGAGTCAGAAGATTGGTGTGTCTTTCCTTTTTTCCTGAAATGTGGTGACTTGTTTTGTGCTTGAGCTCACCTCTTTCATCCTTCAAATGCTATTGTTCAACAGTGATACTTGTCTGTGTTTAATAACCAAATGATAAACTTTATGTTGTTCTATATTGTAATACATATCTTCAGTCATGCTTTTTGGTTTTTAAGACTGACAGGATCTCAACGGTGAAGCATACGGAACAAATATGTGCTGATTTTTGGGTTGTCCATCTGCTTAACAAGATTATGTCGTGTTAATCAAAATCTCTCTGTTGGTCTTTGCTTTAATGGCCTTCAGTGTTGAAGTTTATCGTTGTCCCTTCAAGTTAGTGCTCCTACTATAGTTTTTTTTTTCCTGTGGATTTATTTCAAATTATAAATCAAGCACATCAAGTTTGTGATGTGTGCTGTGACTATAAGTGTTCTATGCTCTGCCAGTTGTGTTTAAGTGCATTCCTGAATCTAGGTTGCATCTCTAGACCCAGCTGGATCATTTAGGCTCTGTAGCCTGGTAATTAATGTACTAGCTAAACCAGCATGTTTCTGTTCTGAGCATCAGTTTCTCTGATTTGTCTCTTAATGCTTATTTTATTTTCTTTTTCTTAAACAGACAAACCCTGACCTTGGTCTGCTTAGTGTGGGTTGTGTTTTTTTTTTTTAAACGCTGTCTTTCCATAGATCAAGAACTGCTGTTATAAAAACTTAAGAATTAAATAGTTGTGCTATTCTAACAGTGAGATTTAATTCTGTATGGACATTAAAGTTGTTATGCCCTGTGCAGATAATATGGTGTCATGCTTCTCTGAAATGTTAGCAAGAACCCTAAGAACTATGACATGATTGATCATGCAAATGAACTTTTTAAGGGTTTCTACTTAATTTGTCCTTAAACATGAGTGCTTAGACTTATACCTTTAAAAATATTTTCAAATTTGCTCCTTTAAGTTGTTAGTTTAGTTGCATAATCTAACTTGTGCTGTTGTATATAATGGCAAATTAAGCACAAATAGCTTCATAGATCTGAAAGATTAGTATGAATTTAGTGTGTAGCTAAGAGTACTATCTACATTAATTCCTCAGTTGTTTAGAAAATTACACTTTGATTAATATTTGCCTATTGTAGGTGTAGAAGTCTCAAAATGGAGAAAAATATTGAAGGACCACACCAATCTTTATTGTAAAGCTCAGTTCAGAGCTACAGAGGTGTATGTAGATGTAACTAAATATTTTTGTCTCTGTTGTAATTAATATTGTTTTTTCCTTTTTCACTATAGACTTCGTGGAGACCTTTTTTCTTTTTGTGTAATCTTAATTTAGTGCTACTGCTTTAGCTCCTCTCTTTGAGTAATTTACTTGTATTTACGCAGATGGCCATCTCATTTTTTCACTTAACAATATGCCACAACACATTCTTTATTATTTTTCTTGTTTCTGTATAAATTTCCTGCTCAAAAAAATCTTTCTGTGACTTCATCATTACAATAGTTTTAACCTTATTATTCAAAAAACCTCAGGAGGGTACCTTATAGGGCCCTAAAATATGACAGTAGATGCTGCCTGCAAGGAATAATTAAATGGAAAAGTGATAATATATGTGAGGGGATCTTTCTGAGACTATTTGTAAACTTTTGATTTCTAAATGCTGCCTTCAGGCTTGGTAAGAAAAGCTCAGTGTTTGTAAAGATTATCCTGACAGCAATATGCTGGGTCAGTTGTCAAGACATGTTTAGCATGAGGGGGATATATTCATCTGCTACAGCTACCACTGTAAGTGGTTGGAATAAATAGAGGGCTCAAGCAGATGAAGAGGGATTAACTGTGTAAATTGAGCAAACTCTTCAATCACTAAACCAGTGATTTTACAAAGGATTAGTCTGCTTTTACAAATATTGATTACTGATTTGTTACTCGGAATGAAGATGATATAACTTGTGCAGTTGCTATGTAGTATGCTATGTGAAGTGTACATCATTCATATTAATGGCATTGTCATAGGCATTACACAAACTGACAGATTTATTATAGCAGCGCCGTTAGCATTGTCATAGTTAAGGTTATGTCAGCATTTCCATCAAAAGTCCCATTTTCTTTTTTTGGTGTTCATAGATCAACTTTAAAATTTGTTCCATTGAAATCTGGCAATTCCAGTTTATAGCTTTGACACAATTATTATTTTTGTGCACTTCTAAAGAGAACTGAATCAACACATTTTAAATGAGAAGAAAACACTGTGTATGATTTTTTAAAAACGTTTGCAGGTTTGAATGTTTTTAGTGCACCTTTTGAGTGGTACTGCGTATGCTCAGTAGTTTCATTAAATTGGATTTGTAGAGGACTGTATATATGTTAACCAGTTGCTATAAAGTGAAAATAACTGAAGAATTTTTGTATAAATGAGCTCTTTTGCCTGTCTAAAGGCTTGTCTGGCTTCCTTCCAGTGCTACTAGTTATCTGATAGAGATTATTACGTTTCTTACAAATCCTGTCCCACTTATGTCCACAGGCCATCATACTATCACTAAATGCTGTCCACAGACCATGCAACCCTACTCCATTAGCAGGTTCAGTTAATTCATACACCTTTAATGTTACAACTGGTTTTAAGTTTCAACAGTGGTACATCTACTGGGCAGTTTATCTTTCTAATCTTTACTTTAGATTTATAAGCAGAGGTAGGCTTAAGGAAAATTCAGGTGTGGTGTGAGCATCAAGGGACACAAGAATAGAGTTCAGTGAGTTTGGAAAAAAATCCCACTGATGGTTTATTCAGCTACTTCCTCATTGTAAAAGTTTTAAAAAAGTTTTAAAAAATGCCCTTTTCTCTCAATGTATCATCTTTCTCCCCTTATAAAGATATCACAAAACTCAATCACAGCTCTTCTGTTGATTGTCTTTTCCCAAATTGTGACCCCTGTTGCAGAATACGATGGTAACTCTGGTTTGTGAACTTCCAATCCCATAACATTTTGGGATTTCCCATGGTAGATGCTGAAGATATGGAAACCTGTATGCTTTTAACATAGGAAAAGGCAAGCTGGCATTTAGCAAGTCAATATAAGTGGTCCTCTTTCACTTTTGGATTTCAATCCCATCGACGGTATCCAAATAAAAATAATTGTTGCTAACTGCAAATAAAAAATAATATTTAAAATATTCCTACTTGACACTAAAACCAGTAAGAACTGCATAAAGTAATCCGAGAAAGCTAATAGTCATGTGTGAAAAAGGAAATACATCCTATAGCTTGGTATCACTTAGAAAGGCCATTGAAAAATTAAAGTGGACATTTTGAGTGACTAGATGTAACAAAATGGGACTTATGGGAGAATTGGAGCAGTTGGTCTGATCTCTTCTCTCTTGTTCAGGGAAAAACAGCTTCTGCCAGAGCTCTCGTTGCTTGCATCTTCACGTATATGATTTCTCCTGGAGACTTCAAATGGAGTGGAAAACATTAGTGTGGCCGTTCAGAAAACTTGGAGTTTATATTGGAAGCTGGTTCTTCTTGTCATTCTTAGTACTCCAAGGTGAAGGACCATTGAAACTTATATCTGGAAAGCTTTCAGTAAACACAAGAATATTCTGCTGGCTTCTTACAGCGTTTCCCTTGTTCTTTTAAGTTTGGTCTCATGCAATTCAGCAGAACAGGAGAATTTTTTATCTTTGTGATAGCAACCTCCTTGAGAGAGAAGTTTTGAAAATGTGTTTTTCCAAGAATAAAATACTTGGATTTTTATTACCTCTTTCAGAGTATTTAAAAATAAAGACTGTGTTAGTCACTTTGGAGTTCTTTTAACCTTTAAGTTTTCTCATGGTTTTGCTCTGTGGGTTGATTTTTGTAAGTGCAGTGTCATCATTGCCAGGAGACTGTAATTCTACCAGAGCTTCCTACTTCTACGTGCTGAATGATACTAGATACGCGTTTTGTGTGCTGCAGTGGGAAAACCTGAAAGGCTCATGTGAGATTTTTTTTTTCTTTTGTTTTTATATTAAAAAGGCTTGTCTTTCCATGCAGACTGCAGTATAAAGTCATACCTCCATCTTAATCCACATTAGCTTTCGAATGCAGAGGAGCTTTGAGTGTGACAGTTCGCTGATCACTGAGCATAGCTTTTTACTTAAATTATTATTAGTAGAAGAAATGTATCAAAAATGAGGCAATGAGGCAGAACATTCAAGCCATTTTGTGTTTGCAGGAATACATAAAATGTGGAAAATGAAAACCGTAACTTTCGTGGACCTCTTCATTGAAATCTGCAAGTGCCACTTTTAAAGATGTGAGTCTGTTTTTAGCTGGCTGTAGGAATTCTAATCTCTTCCTTTATACAGATGAAAGATTTTTCAGCTCCAACCAGTAATGTTAAAACTTTTTTTGATCAAGGATATGAGCTGTTGGAACATTTAAAATGCTCGGTGTGTACGTATGTTTCCTTTCAGAAGCTTAGCAGGCCAAGCCTTTGGCCAGGAGTCAGAACAGTTGGAACTTTGCAGACTACACAGCTAATCTGAGAGGGCTGCCACTTGGCATAAGTGACTTCCATATATAAAACATCATACAATTTATATTGGGGTTTTTCATTGGTGTTTTGCGGTAGTCTGAGAATGTCCTTGTTTCCCCGGATTTCTTTGGTATTGCTCATTGTATTTCCACTGTGTTATGCTTCTGATGAGAGCAGTAGTTAAAATTTTTCCTGCCCAAATATCCCTATCGCAGATTGAAATTCAAATTGGGTGATTTTCCTGTTCAGCTAAATTTGGCATGTCTTGAACTGTAGGTTTTAGTCTTTTTTTTTTTTAAAGGGGGATTAAACAAGGTTTTGGAACTAGAAACAGAACAGTTTAGGAAAAGAGGTATACACAATAGAGCTTTATTAGGACATGATACAGGGCAAAAAATTTGGGAAATGGTAAAAAGAGGAAGAAAATGTATATGTGTTTTGTTTAATTGATGTGTGATTTGTGAAGAATCTAGCTTGCGTGGTATTACCAAAATTTGGCTAAGAGTCACAGAGTTCTTGTGGTTTAAGCTCTTGTAGGTCTGTCAAAGTGTTGTTGAGCAATAATACTTGGATTACTAGGACGCTGAAATTAAAAGAACACATACTATGAATTTTAAAATATAATTTGAAAGTTCATTGTTTAGCTTTGCAAGAAATTACATTTGGCAGTTTTTCTGCCAAAACATTAAATCCTTCTCATGTTCAGTTAAATAGTTGTCATTGCTTAGTCTCAGTTTAGGCTTATTTGCTGAACAAAATGTGCCAGTTGCCCAAAGATGAAGTTTTAGACCCTTCAAAAGTACTAATTAAAAACATTATGACAAAATCAGAAAAGTAAGAGGAAACTTCTTACTACCATAACTTTTTCGTAAGGTGTTGTGATATGCAGTTATTTCCAAGGGATTCTTATGCTTACCAGGTGGCTATTTAAAAATAGTAGTAAACTACAGTGTACAATTGTATTGTAGTATTACCTTTTCCAGATGTTTTAGATGTTAAGCTAAAAATTGTTTTTTTTTCACCTGAACATATTAAATGCTGGCTTTTAACTTGCTGTTTGATAAACCTATAGGACTTTCTTCCTATTAGTCATCTGGGAATACAGGAATCATGATGTGGTTAAAGATGCTATCCATATGCAATTTGACATCATGCTGGTCATACTCCAGCTGTAGACTCTTTATTCCTGGCCTTTTAATTTTCTCTGATTAGCTAACAGCACCTTCTGTGGTTCAGCTATCGTGTGGATATTCTGAATCTTTACTTAGGGTTTCTAATCAAAATTGGATGCGTGTGCTTGTCTGTGAGACGATGCTGGGAAATTTCAGCTTGCCTACATAATTTCATGAGAATTTCCAGTACCTCTAATTGATCCATGATGGTCTTGCTTTTGACTTGCTTCTATCTGCAATGCAGAGGCATTGTTTTTCTCTCGTGTTTTATCTCTGTGTTTTCCTGCATATTTTATTTCTTATAACAAAGTAGGAAGCTGAGCTTTTTGTTGCATAGGCAAAATTTTTATTCTCAATCTCTACAACTGGTACACTTTTCTGAGAGCTGTAGTTTGGGCCTCTGCATGATTGAAACCTTTCTGTGGTGCGCTGGAATGATTGATTAAACTTTAATCACCCTTGGAGGGATTTAAGCAAAACTTTGAAATTTCTATGCCTTGTATTACAGTGGCGTGAGCAGTAGACCTTGTACAAGAGACCTTTTCTTTATTGCTGTATCTTCTTTCTGTCTTCTTGCCTCAAAATCTCTGAGAAATAGCAGAAGCGGGAAGGCTGCTCCTGTGAAGCGTGCAGTAGCTCCTCTTATCACCCTAGGGGATAATGCCTGCTCACAGCAGAAAACATTACTTTTTTTTTTTTTTTTGTCATGTGCTGTGGGTGTCATTTGTGAAATTTTAGTAATTACCTATGTGACAGTCAAATCTGGATCAAGAGGTGAAAGTCATGAATTCCTCTGTACGTTAAGGTGCTATGCAAAATGTAACGGTGGGCGTTTTAGAACCAATTTGAAAGCCAACAAAAGAATATATAAGTCTGGGACAATATTGGTTTATAATTTCAAAGTTAAATTTGGATGAGGAGTGCGTGATCTAGGATAATTCCGTTAGGCTGTGGATCCTGGTGAATGGAGTCTGACTGGCTGACTTCTGTAATTTATTAAAAAAAAGTTGTTGTCAAGTGAAATATGTTACAACTATTAAAGAAACTTTGCTTAGAAAACAGATGAGGATTCAGAAGCCATAGATATAAGATTTTTTACAATTTAAAATATCTACACACAGGGTTATTTAATTAGGGGCTAGATGAAAATGACAGAGGCAGAAAGATTTCAAGCATGCTAACTGCTTCAAGGAATGAAATATTTCTTTAAAGAATATGTCATGGTGGTTTCCAGGCTGCCTGGCCCACTGCGTTCTCCTGAGTTTACAGGAAGGGAAGGGAAGAGAAGTGCTCATACAGCTCTGCTTCCAAGGGAGGAGTCAAGAAGAAATACTCAGCATTTAGGCCTCTGAGGGTGTGGTATTAGTATGTGTAACCCAAACTTCATATCCCAAATTAGAAAGAATTAAAACTAGAAACAGATGCCACTGCTTTAAGTATTCTATAATAAAATACACTGCTGGCTCTTCTTAGAGGGATATATCAAGGCAAGTTATTCTGCGAAAATTATTGTAAACTATTAGAGAACACAATGCTGAATGCTGGGGATGGCTCCAGAGCAAAACTTCATAGACTAGGCAGTCTTTGGAACAAAAACTTGGAAGACCAAAATGCTAACTTTTTTTGAACCAATGTTTCAAAAGCGAAACATTTTCATTATATTTATTCCCCTGAATGAAATGCATTTTCATTAACACTTATCTTTTGATTCTTGCACGTTAAACTAATTCAGAGCTATTAGGTTACTATTTTTGCAAAGCACTGAAGTGGTCGCTGTGAAAGTGTTCAAGACAGTTAATGAAGCTAATGAGATTCTATGTGATCTTCCTACTGATAACTTTTCCTTAATCAGAAGACTCTAGGAAATGGGATTTTTTAAAATTCAGTATACATTAATCTTCTCTTTAATAAAGAAAAAAAAGTAGGGGGAAGGTATGCATATGAAAGTAAACCACCTCTTCTTTAGCCTAGATTCACAGTGCTTGTGCAACAGATGTGACCCCAGTGTATTGCTATGTGCAGATTCAAAGATAATTGAATCCCTCTGTAGTAGCTATTAAAAATGGGTAAATGCTGTATTTCCAGATCAAAATGAAATGGAGAGATATGAAGAATTTTGGGAGAAGTGTGTGAGAAGGGTGTGGGAGGGAAGAAAAGATGATGAAAATACTTTTTGTGTTGCTGGGAACATTACTCCTTCTGTGCTCAACTTTAACACAAATATTTTCAGAATGTCTTTGCCAATTGAGAATTGCAGCCTGAGAGATCATAAAAGCCCTGAGCCTGAGGACAACTCCCCCCTTATTTTCTGCATTTTGAAGGATATTATTTCAGTACTTAGAGTAGCAACATTTTGTTTTTAGGGAAACATCCAGTTTCATACTAGATTACAAGATACACTGCTGGCAATAGCCAGCATTTTTCTTCTCTGTTTTCTAGCTTATGTCAAAGTTTTTACTAACAATAATTCAAATAGGAATGGATATCTCTTTCTCCTTTTGCATAAATGTCTCTTCAGTGCAATAAAAAGGAAGCTGGAAAAATAATTTTCAAAAATAGTGATTATATATATTTTTAGTTAAAGGAAGACAAAGAAATCACAATCACTGTTTTCTCCATATAATCAAATTAGTGAATATTGTCCTGGCACTTTTACAAGGACTGAAGTACAGCGAATTATTCTTATTTGAGCAAGAAGTCTTTACCATTATAATAGTTAAGCCTGTGGTCCTCTACTAGGAGAGCAAGCTGTAATCAACCACTTAGCTGTTACTGAATTACACTTATCTCCACTTCGCCTGTTTAACTTCCCATAAACATGCTAAGCACCTCTTTAGAATGCATTGACCTCTAATTATTTCTTGTTTTATGTATCCCTTAGCCTACATTGAAGAAATAAAAAATATTCCTATTGGTATACAATGCGGAATAATACAACCTGGTTTTGTTTTATTTATTTTGTATACAGAATGAAGTTTTAACACCTTCAGGTCCTCCAAAAATCAAAATTCCATGCATAATGATTGAATTTCATGTTTTATCATGTGAAGTGACACTGATGAAACTGTTTTTAAGTAATGGGCCAAATTCACTATTGCAGTAGGGTGTAAAATTGCATTATTCAGACTTTTGGCTGTCTGATTACCAAGTTGCAAAAAATTGTAGCCATCCCATAAGCTGTAGTCTGTGGCCTGTCTGAAGTCACAAGATATATTGAATTTGTGCGATTTATGCAGTGGAACCTGTACATTAATACACCTATGTTTATAATGTTCATGTTTTTTGGAAGTCAAAGCATGACTGGTAGAAAAGCTGGCTTTATGCTTGAGTGAGAGCATTTCACTCTCTTTTACTGGAGGAATTTTTAGCCTGGCAGCAATAGCATTATAATAACTGCCAGCTGCTCACTTGGCACAAGAGTGCCTAGAACCAAGAGGAAGAACCTGGTGTGTTATATGTGTAATTTACTTTTCTCTAAAACTTGAAGGTTTAGGCCTCATAAATATTTTGATCTGGTCTTTGATGGACTTTGTACACATCAGTCTGGGACTATGCATGTGGAGCATAGCTTGCAGATTTTGGTTTGGGTTACACTGAAGTAATTCCTACCAGAATAAGAAGAGAAATTATTCTGGGAGATTCATCTGTGAGTGGGTGGTCAAGAAAGAAGGAATACCTTTAACGTTAAGCAGATGGACCTCCCTTGTTTTATACTGTATATTGGGAATGCAAGATAATCATCTCCCCAGCTATTGGATAGTATTGACCTGATTTTCACATCAAAAGAAGAAGGTTCAAGACATTATTTGTGAGGCAGAAAGTCGGGAATGGAAAGGAGAGTTTTTCTGAATCCTCAGCTGTGTGCTTGCCCACCACTGTCATGGCCATGATAGAGCAGAAATTAGGTTTGGAAGGGTACACAGGAGCAATTGTACTTTTCTCCACCTGTAAACTCGCACAGCTGTGAGCCACAGAGCACTTCTTGATTTCCAGTGCCACTTCACTCTTCGGTATTTAAAACTGGCTTCAGAAACTACAGTGTACCAAAGAAGAAACCAGGGAAGATTATGGGCCTTTTAAACATCTTTATTTCTAAATCCTTGAGATGTATCTGGAAACAAACCATACAGGGGTAGGAAGTAAATAGGAAGACATGGTGGTCTCTGCTGGTCTGATTTTGGGAGAGAAATTTTGCTCTAATCTGGTAGTCAGTTTGATCATCAGTATCTGAGCAACAGACACTGAGGTACCCAAGGAAGTTAATATCTTGCATCCCTAGAACGCAAGTTTCTTGCATCTCTACATTTTATTTCTTATAGTGGACATTCTCCAGTGAAATTAAAGGAAACTGAAATTCAGGCCATTTCACCTGCATCTGTGAGGGAAGGGAAGAATTTTCCTGTCCTGAAGACAAGCTGGGGCATGCATAGGAGTATAATATTTGGGAATTCCGAGCTTTACACTCTAAGGGAGTATGTGATTTGAAGCAAGTTGTTTAACTTGCTTCACAGTTCTTTATTAAAAAAATTAGTAATGCCTTCTTTCTTGGCAGTCTTCCTCCGTGTTAAATAGCTTCTTTGTAGACAGAACTGTCTTATTCAAAGTCCCATGCAGTAGTAACTAATGAGTCTGATCTCAGCTGCTAGTGTAACGTAAACAAATGCTGCTTTAGTGATACTTTTTTTTTTTTTTGGAGATTTGTGCCAAGCCTGATCCATTTCAAATGAATGGGGAAGCAACATTTTGATTGAAAGCAACTGCAAAAACCAACCTGTTATGCAAATCCCAAGCTTTCAGCTGGCAGGTCCCACATCTAGTGATTGCAGTTCACTCTAAATCCTGTTTGAGATGTAGACAAGCGAGTAAAGCAATGAAAAAGTGGAAGAAAGGTAGAAAGGTGACACGGTTTAGGAGTCTTCCATGCTGGCTCTAGGCAGTAGCTGGAAGGAAGATGTCGTTCTCTTTTCTTTCTTTCCCTCCTTATATTTGTTCCAGTACAGGGGTAAGAGTTGTGCCTTCTTCCCGGCACATATGCACAACACCTGTGGTTAATGAGAATCTGAGAGGAGGTGGTTCTTTCTCTTTCCTTTATACTTTTCATACTACTTACTCTCCTTCCCCTTCCTTCTGGATGTACAGGGGAATGAAAGAAGGAATTTAGCCAGATTTATGTTTTTTCTTTCATGTACAGCTGTACATGTCTTGGGATATTACAATTGCATCCCTTTCTCCTGCCTTTCTACTAAAGTTCCATCATATTTTGTGGTTCCCAGGCTTCTCTGACAGAAGGATGGTAATATGCATGTGATCTGGTTTTGCTTTGGCTACTTACAGATTGTGAGTAGCAGAGGGGCTGACCAGCTGCTGCTTGTTTCGTGGAGTTGCTGCCTCTGTTGATTTGAAGAACAGAAAAAGAAACTGGCTTCTCTACAGGTTGAGGGTGGGAGGAGGACTTCTTTCTGCAGTGTCACCAGAACAGTGGAAAACTGCCTTTTCTTCATGCAGGTTCTTTTCCTCATGAGCTTGCAGTGCTTTATGCAAAATAAATGTAGTTTCAGAAAACACCATTGTCAAATTTATCCCGACTTGTCTCAGCAGAAGCAGCTAAACTGGGAGTGGAATTTTGATGCTCTGAAGTTGTTGGTTCAGCTGAGCTTCTATAGGCAGAATAGCATTAAGGAGTCCCCAAAGTATGTGCTTCTTTGGGACTACATGTCCCATTTGATTTGAGTGTTCACTAAATGATCACTTGCCAAGCTTTCTCATCAAAAAACCAAACTGATGCAAACAGTAATGTATAAAATCAGATCCAAATAGTTGTTGAAATTCTTAAATTTAAAAACTAAAAGTGAACTGGTTTCATTTGTTTGTTTAATTATGTTTTGTGTCTTCCACATCTGTGGGGATGCACTGTTCTAAAATGAGCCCTACTGGGTGAGGTAAAGCTGTAAGTGTTGCACACTGATGCCTCCCAATGACCAATATAAAGCAGCACACTATGTATATTTGCAAAACTCTTCACCTCCCCCACTCATAATGTCATCATTAGATCATCTTTTAAAGTAACTATTAAACTTACCATGTGCGAGCCAGCGAGTGTCTTTGTGTTAAATTCTCATTGAATGTTGTGAGGTGATTGCATATTATCAAGTGAGGGGGGACAGCTGCAGCATTTTAAAATGCATGCACATGCATTTTAACTCTTGTATTTTTAACACAGTAGTAAGAATTCCATAGAAGCTGAAATAGTAGTGTACTCCTAATCTTTAAAAATAATATTAATAAAAAAAAATTCTGTGGAAATGTCAATGTATGTAAAATTTTATCTACTACCTTATGGTATCCAACAAAACTTCTTGTTGTCTAAAAAGCCAGTTGTATTATTTAAGGAATGCATTCTCATTTTAAGTAGTCTCATACTTTAAAAAAAAATAACATTCTCTGCAAGTTCCTACCTCTTTTTCTTGTATTTTTCCTCTCACAACTTTATTTAGATACGACCACCATAAACCAACTCATTTGTGGACACTGATTAAAAAAAAAATATCTATTTTAAGGGACAACCTAAATATTGGCATCACCTTCTAGAGACAGTGTTCTTGGTTCAAGGTCAGACAATTGATCGTTAACCCACCCTGCATAGTTTAAAGTGGTTTTTTTGGCACAGGGATTGTCTGCTGGTATCAGTGCCTTTTTGTATGTTTATATTGGTAGAACTTAATGAGATTACATATATTTTGATGAACAATTGCTGCTGTGTAAACTTGCCACCTACCTACTCTTATGAATATTTGATGATAATAAGTAGTAGGAACTTCACTGTGATGCTCACATGCCTTTAAAAAACCAGTAGCACAGGAATAGCTTTTGTTCTGCTTTTTTGCTTGTGGTAAATAGTATGACATTTATATGCATGTTAATTACTAGGCATATCTAGCATATTTCTGTTCTTAATTGCTAGGAGTTCCATTTAAATCATAATTCTGTTCTTTTAGGAAGGGAAGGACGCAGGATGGAAGATGCAGTTTTTAACATCTAGACTTCCATCTTAAATTGAGGCTGGGTTGACTGGTCAGTCTCATGCTTCTAGCTATGAGTTAGCAGTTGAGAAAAAGGAAAAAAAATACAGTGGAACATACTCACCATTTTGCAGATGCAGCCATGTTCTACAAAATCTAGAATTAGTATCTATAGATCAGCAATTCTGTAGATTTCTGTGCAATGTCTTTGGTTTATCCAGTATCGCCTTATAGATCCTATAGGCAGCACTTACGTGTCATATTGCAAATCAGGCAATGTCTGTCAACAGCAGGCATCGCCTTTTATGATCTCTCTATCTGGTTTCTTTCTCATCTGGTAGATGGTGTAATAGAGGGTGCTCACCTTGTACGTTGTTTCAAGATGTTTCTGTATGAAGCTGTTATTGAAACCCACATTCCTGATTTAATTTGTATTGAATTGTGATACTCTGTTTTGTTTGCATATTTGAAAACTTACTGCTTTCATTATCCAACTTGCTTTACAGACTGCGTTCAAAACAAACTAATGTTCTCTAAGTTGCCATAGCTTGTTTAATTACATATTTTTCCTTCTGAGACTTGCAGGGCCTGCTACACAGCTCACAGCTAAAGTGGTGAGGACAGCAGCAACAGCTCTGACATTTATAGTTAGAGGGCTTTTGTATTTAAAATAATCTGGCATAGTAGTTACTAGAATTATTTTTTCCAGTAGCTCCTGCATATTGAGACTATAAAATCTGTAAGTTTGTTAATGTTACTGTAGTATTTTTCTTGAAAAGCGGTGCTTTACAGAACTTGCTTTTCTTTCAGGGAATCAGTTTCCTCCTGTTGCAGCTCAAGATCTTCAGTTTGTTCTGAAGGCTGGATACCTGGAAAAACGCAGAAAAGGTAAGTCTAACTATCTTTGTGAAAACTAGTGCATATTTTATATCTGGGAGGTATATGTATCACTATTTTCTGTTATACACACAAATAAATTTATACAGGAGTGAGAAATAAAATGGAATAGAAGCTGAAATGTTGAAGCATTATTATGCAAAAGCAGCACAGCACATAATTGCTCTTGTAGTAAAAGGAAATCCTATTTCTTTATTGACTAGAAAAATCATGCTGTGAAAGTCCACTGTCAGCCATAATTCAGAGACTTTCAGATATTTTTGAAGAAAACATTAGGAATGTGTGTAAAAGTACCATATGTTGACTTCATGTTTCAGTGAGCATCAAGATTTATTTTCCTTCAAGAGGGCAAATATTGATCTCAGCTTTGGTTCAGTCAATATTTACCTTGATTCAATAAATCTTATATTGTCACTTTAATACCCACTTAATGCTGCAATAATTCTAGGAAATATTTAGGAAGTTGTTCATTATTTCCTTATATTTAATGTTACACATGACTTCTCTCTATATGATTTCAATTTCCCATTTGTTTTCTTATCACCAATTTTTATTTCTAATTTCCTCCTCAGTGCCATACATTTCTCTTCTTCATATCCAGATTTTGTTTCCTTTCCTTAGGACCTTCCCTGTCTCCTCCTCCCTTTTACCTCACCCTTGAAAAGAAGTAACATATTTGTGTTCAGTAGTGACATAAAGTGATATAACACAAGTTGTATTAATTGCAGACCACAGTTTTCTTGGCTTTGAATGGCAGAAGCGTTGGTGTGCTATCAGCAAGACAGTCTTCTATTATTATGGAAGTGAGAAAGGTAATTATAATAATTATGGTAAACTATAAAAGTGATCTTTTAATGCACAGAAGAATATGAGTTTCACTAAGCTTGGGAATTGCAATTCTGAGGTCATTTTAAGAAAGCAAAGAGGTGATTCTTAAACAGTGCCGTACATTTAAATGTGTAAATAAATATTCTTCAGATTGCTAAGTGATGTGCTCATTTTCTAAAGCAGGGAAACTGAGGAAAAAAGATTAAGGTACTTGCAAAGCTACTTCTTGTGCCAGTAACAGCTAGCTATTAGGTTTGATAGTATGCTGGTACTCAAATAATTTTCTGGACAGACAATCTTCTGTCCAAATGCGATTTTAATTTTAAAACACCCCCTAGTAATTATGCCTTCCAAGTTTCTTAAAGATGGTTCTATCCAGGAAAATGTTAGTCTAAAACCCACATAGTGGACTTCCATGTTTCCTTCTAAATAGCTTATATTCTGAAAAAGCTAGAAATGCAATAATATGTTTAACTATTAACTAACTAAAAGCCAGTCATGGAGACTAAAGCTAGCTTCTGAAGGAGACTTTTAACTTTTAGTGGCCAGTTTAGAAAGAATCTCGCATAGATATTGGGATATCACTTTGAATTTTTAAAATTGACAGCCAAATAAAACATCCTTTAAATTGAGAGCCAAGTGTGTTTGATGTTTAAGGGTAAAACAAATTATACAAAAATGTATCTGAATAAATTTTAAAAGGGCAATTACATCTTCCCCCTCCTCCCAAAAAAGTACTTATTCCTGGGCAAACTTTCCATTGAAGCTTTTTTCTTCTGCTTATGTTTGTGTGTACTTGAGAATAGTGCAGGTAGTTATTTTGTGTTGTTTTATTCAAAGATTAATTTAATTTGGTACAGTTTGTTTCATTCCTCAATATGCTGACTCATTTAAACTCACCCTCTCTTTAAAAACAAAAGAAATAAAGTAAGGGTCTAATAGTAAGTCCAGTTTTCATCTTGCTATAGTTCCCATCATATTCTGTTACTAGAATATATCTGCTAAATGTTCCTTTTTCTTCTTTACTCTTTTCTTGGGATTTATAGATTGATCAAGCTTCAAAAACGTAAACAATCTTTCTTCAAAAATTTTGAGGAGGTGTGGCATAACACTGATTTGTCAGTAATGACTTACTTCTTTCTTTGGAAAATTATCTTCTGCTGTTTGTTTATGTATAGTTATACATTGTCTAGTACTTAAAAAAATGGCAATTTTTTTTTTGTCAGAGTATATTGCTAGTTCTTAAAGATTGTTCTGGAGTTTTAAAGGTTTATTTTTCATCTGCTAGTTTTTGAAAAAAAAACCCAAAAAACCCGGTTCTTTTTTCTTTGTGTCTCTTCTAATGATTATTTATGCTTGCTAGCATGTGGTCTTTGGATTAATTCAGGAAAACTGCCCACCTGCCCTTTTCCATCCTTTTTCTTGTCTTTTGCAACAACCTGACTATCAAGGCTATGTTGTCATTTCTAATACCTATGCTGAAAGTTAAGATACATGGAAGCATGTTCCCTAGCAGGTTGGTGTCATGTTCGGAACTGACTGTGATATACTGTGGGATCTCTTTCCTTTATGGATCTATAGACAGATGCTTTGGCTTATTCATTTACAGCTTTTGTAGGCTGCAGATTGCTTGGGGAAGATCCTCCTAACTGTAACCTAAAGAGGTAGGAGAGGCACGCAGTCCATGGATTATCTTTTGAGAATTGTATAGACATGGCCAAACTCCAAACAGTAGCTCATGGAGGAAACAAATAAGTCAGATGTATCAATTTCTGCCCTAATTCCATACAACCAGTGCTGTTAGTGCAGAAAAAACTAGTGCAGCATGGTGGAATCATTTTGTCTTGCAGATCTGGGATGACCAACAGTCACTCCAGAACTTGCCTTTGAAGAAGAAAGCTTTTTTCTAGTCTGGTCAGAGGTACTTTCTTCAGCTCTCTGATGCTGTAGTACATAAAGGTACCTGTTCCAGTGCAGAAGCAAATTGCCATCATTGTGTGGAAACTGGATACCAGTGATTGCTGTAGTTCCATGGCAACCTAGTTTGCTGTTGAAACTGAGCTGTCATCCTGATCGCTGTGAACATACGTGCTGCTGTTTATAATGCTGTTTAGCTGCAGATTGTCAGCATGGATGAGGTGTGCGATGAGGTGGTCCTGAGGAGATCTGGCATTTAGTCACTGGAAGAACCTGAGACTGTTTTTACTCCCACTGTTACAGCCAGCAGGGGTACCTGCCGTAGTACGCTGTCGTATTGGGGCCCTTCTTTTGCTGTGACCCTTGATGCTGTACCGGATAACTTGGACCACACAGAAAATTGTGTTCTTACCAACTGTAGAACAGCGGTGAAGCATGTGTTTGGGTGGCTTCGTGCAAATTGCTGCCACCTCCTGAATAGTTGGGATGGCATCTGTCTAAACGATGCTGGTCTGCCCTGGCCTGTGCAGTGCCTGCAGATGTTTTCTATCACCTGGGCCCTGGTGTCTGACAGGTTCCAGGACTGATTCACACAACAGGAAAATTCCCCTTCGTCGATGTGAACATGGTTTGAAGAGAGACAAGGGAGAGGGGGATTCCATATGTGCTCAGTCCTGCTGCCTGCATCACTTTTTAGAGGGTAATGGAGTGCTAGTGCCTGTGTGTTGTGGGACATAAGGCAGAGAGGCAGCAGGGATTTCTAGGTCCTGCTTGGCTTGTTTTGCATTGTGTATGTTTTTAAAACCAGACATGTAGGCAAATAATCAGTGAAAGATATTTCGTGTCTGGTGCAGTGTGTATTTTGTTGGCCAAGGTTTGATTTTTGTGCTTAAATATAGCTGTAAATGTAACTGAATGCTAAATGTGAGACTATAGGATGCCATTTCATTAGGTAGTGTGGATTTGTTTTTTCTGTAACACTTTTAATTCTTCTAACTTTCTTCTTTTTCCACTGGGAAAGCAAGAAGTATGGGAGTGTGTAAAGCTCACAAACACATGTAAGGAAAAGTTTCAGAATCATTTATTCAGACCTGAATGATGAAAAATATGAGGCCTAGTCCAGGAGAACATAGTACAAGCTAAATCCTGTGAAAATACAGTAAATGACTCCGTGTGTGTGTATGTTTGTGTGCTCAGCTAAGAGATTACAAGCATCCTTTCAACAGTTGCGATGCCTGCAGGCTAATGAATGTCTTGTTTCCCTGTTTCCTACTCTATTTTCTCATACATTTGATGCAGCATTGGATAGTGAAACAATGTTATTTATCCCTGCAATATAGACAGGTCTAAGTGAATCACCTACATTTTTTTTGCCTGATCAATGATATGTGGAGTAGATGGAGGAAGAAGGCTTAAAGGTTTGACCTAATTACATGTCAGAAATGAGTATTGCAGGAAGCGAGTATATTTTTGTGCTTGTGCTGCAATGCCTGTTGCCAGCGTGTGACCCACAACATTGCATAGAAGCGTGTTCAAGTGTCAGAGCTGGCTTGGATTTCCAGAAGCTTGCCTGGCTCTCCTTTTCATAGTCTTTCCTTCCATAAACTTTTTACAGTCCTCTTCTCTTTGCTTCCATGCTGTTGCTTCCCAAGCTGGGTACCCTGCTTGCATATCATTTTGCTATATGATCTCTGGCAGCTCCTGCATACTCAGGCACCTAGGTGGTATGGCTAACCTTTCAGACCTCAAAGTACAAGCGATGAAGGAAAATTAATTTGTTGCTTTATAAATGAATGAATTAATGGCTTCATTACTTCTTCCTCACTAGGCCACAATGTTATATGCCCTTCTGTCTCAGCAAACTGGAGAGATCAGCTAAATGTTTAGCAAGACAGTAATTGATAACATCATGGTAATTTTTTCCCCTGTTAATGGGCACTAAAAATTTATTTTCATTTTTATAACTTGAAAATGGTATCTGCCTGCCTGCCAGTAATATGATTTTGAAGAAGGGATAATTCAGAGGCTTTTAGAAAAGTCTGAATGCTGGGTTTGGTTTTTTCTTTAATATTTTTAACAGGGACATGAAAATTTTGGATTTCTCTGAATAGTAAGATAGTGATGGCCAGGCCAATGAATGGACTACTTCTATTTGTGCAAAAGAGGGTTTTTGTTTTATTTTGTGTTTTGTTTTTTTGAAGAACTTTGTGACTGAAGAGAGGGAAGCCTAGTTAGAGTTCATTTGCAAATCTGTCCAGACTACTGGAATTTCCCCCACATGCTAAGCTTGCAAATTTCTCCTTCTAGGAGTGAGGAAAGATACACAAAACCAATGGAAAGCTGTGGAACTATCATTTTGCTTTTAGTTACAGACCACCTTCTCTTAGTCCTCCCTGTCTGAACAACTACATAGGAAAGGCAAAAATCCTTGTTTAGTTTAGACTTTACTTTTGATAGAATCCATAACTGAAATCTGCAGGAATTGTGAATGTTCAATAGGACTTTGTTGGCAGGGTGATGGCTATCAAATGAGTACTGAATCTTCTGCTATGAGAATGTTAAATTCAGACCTTGAGAGGCACACTTGCCATTAATAACATGTTATTTAAAAAATAACAACTGAGTGTAAGCAAACTGAATATAAACTGGTACCCTAAATAGTGTGTTTCAAGCATTGCCTCCATTTCTTCTTTTTTTTTAAAATTTTTAAATTCTTTTAGTTTAGATTTTTTAGAGGACTAGATTAAAGGAAAGGCAAAAAAAAAGTCAATTGCATTTCAGACCTGCTCTCTAAAAGGGAAGAACTCCTATGCATGTGTTTGGAAAGGACTGTTCCAAAAGCTGGAAAAGGAATTACCATTTTGGAGATACTGACACTTACTATTTTTAGAAACCAGACATCCTGCATATGAAAAAGTATGTGAAACTACATTTAGCATGAAGCCATGTAAACCGTAAGATCTTACAGGCTCCTAATTTCAAGATGAAGAGAGTTAAATTATAGATTCTAATAGTATCTATAAATACTTTATCACTCTCTGAAATCTTTCTGTTTGCCTTTGTTCCTTATGCCTTTCTGTGTAACTTCTTTCCTTTCTACTATCCGAGTCCTCTCTGTTCTTCAGAATGCACTAATTCTTTTTACATGTGCTAATAATATGGGCACATTGCCTTAGGCCTCAAATTTACAACCCAATCATTTCAAGACCCCGTTGAAGGTTTACCCTTCTTTGTTTTAAAAGTTCCCATGGACTCAGTTACGCAAGGTTACTTCAAAGCTCTTTTTCTCTCTTTCCCCTGAGACTTTCTTTTTTTTCTCCCCGATATAATATTGGCCCTGTTTCCGTTGTTAACAACATTTCACTATTTATAGGATGAATGAAGTTTATATTTAAGAAAAATATTTAAAGTGGCTCTCAAAATTCATTCAGATCTGTATTTTCTGTTTTAAATATAGCTCCCCATATTTATTTCTCTCAAATATATATACTAGTTTTGACTTTTTTTTTTTTAATACTTAGTGCCTGACTCTCTACTCTGTTATACTAGCTTCTTACAATTCTAAATTCCTGATGCAAAATGATCTACACAGACCCAGATTTATTTTTCTGTTGTGTGCCTGATATGGGGAGAAGGGAAGACGAGGAGATGAGAGCAAAGAACAGCTTATTCTGAAATGAGATTTGACTTAGTTGTGGAACAACTTATGCTTGATGATGTTCACGATCCTTTTTGGTTTTGCAAAACTGATAGTATATTTCTGCAATTTTGTTATATGTTGTTCTGGGACAACTTAAGGCTTTCCTGTTGTTGAATTGCAAAGCCCTATCTTGAGAAAATAAGAGGCAGCAAGAATGTTATCGCTCTTCAGAGAAGTGTGTTCCATCTGCATGTCTCTCCCTAGTTCCTCCTAAATATACTGTTGTATTCCTGCCTAGCCAAAGCTCCAGTTCTAATGTAAATGTGCTTCCTGAAGCTACCTTTAAGGCTCCCACCATAAACGCCAACTATATCTAATTTTAAGTCTCCAAGTAAAATCTTTAAGTCTTCAAAGTTTTTAAACATCAAAAATTGGTTAAATCTCCCTAAAGTAATGTCTCCAGAAAATATTTCTGATATAAACAATGAATGTGAAAGTACACAGAAGTCACTGTGGCACTAACGTCACGTGGCAGCTTTAAACTGAAAGCCTGAGTCTGTCTGCACACCTATTTAGCTGCAAGCCTTGGCCGATAAATGAAGTCAAGGTGATAGCTGAGTGTTTTGATCACGAGATGGTCCTGCCTTCAAGCCTGCATCTGACCACTGTGCCTGGCCAGACAGCTATCATGGGTCATGGTTTGCTTCACGGTGATCAGGTGGTGGGGTTGGTCTCCAGTCCTACCTGGAAAGCTGTATTCTGCAAGAGCAACTGGGATCTGTAGACCTCCATTGCTTGTCACCATTAGAGCATGCAGCTAAGCTATAGCTGACCTGGGTCCCTTCCAACCCAAAACATTTTACGATTCTATAATTCTATGATTCTGTATTGGTGGAGCTGTTTTTCAGGATGTACTAGGTCTTATCTCTGGCTTGCTGCCACAGGGTGTGTGAATGCATAGTGAGTCTTTCTCTTAACTTTAATGAGTTCTGCTCAGGGCTGTGAAGTGTCTTATTGTCTTAAAATTGCCCCATGGTCAACATTTTAAGTATATGTGTAATGCTACACTGGGCTTTAATCAGAGGTACTTTACTGCACAGACAATTAGAAGCAAAAGTAGCAATGCTATAAGTCTGTTGCTATAAAGGTCAGTGAAATAATTTAATAGCAAAGGAGATATGTGTATATATACATTTGGTGGTGCATACAGGTAATTTTCATTAGCACTAGAACAGTGTGTTCAGAGAGATAAGACAAAGACAGTATAAACAATAAAACAATCAAATGCAATATGGATACCATTCACTGCGTTCCCCTTCCAGTGCAAAGTACAGCATCTTTCTATTTTAACTGTAATGTTCTTTGAATGAACGAGTACCAGTAGAGAGATCATCTGAGATTAGTTCTGTAAAACTGTATTACCGTAAAAGGGATCATCCATGTCGCAGAGAAGTAGTCTCAGAAATAATCCAAGAGACTAAATTTGAATACTTGCCTCATTTTTATCTTCACAAAATGTTTTTACCTTTTGAACCTGGTGTTTGTTTATTCCGTCTACGTGCTCCTATCTTCTTGGGGTTTGATAAAACTCCAGAATGGGAGAGTGAGAAATTAATGTGTTTCACTTCATCTTCTCCCTGAGGTCACAAGTGAGGGAACAATAAAATTTCTAGGCAGAAATGAATTTCATTAAAAGGGGACCTACTTAACCTATTGCAAATTATTATTTCTAATCTCTGCCTTGGTGCAATTCCATGAATTTTGCATTTGTGTGCTGTTTGATATAGGGGTGGAGGATTGAGCAAATAAAAAATACTAGTACTGTATCATAAGTACTAATTAAGACATAATAAAACTTACATGGGGGAAGGGACTAGAAGAGAAAATAGAAGTGCCCTGGGTTTTCCCATATAGTTGTGTTATTTGGTATTTACTTGCCCTGGGTGAGAGTTCATAAAAAGGTGGAAGGACAAAGAATTTGTGTCTATGGTCACGTAAGATTACTAGCAAAAGTATTTGTATGGTCACTGCCTTTACGTCCACTGGTGTTTGTGTTTATGTTTTGCCCTCTCAGGAGTGGGAAAAAGATTTGCTTTCCAATAAAATTTCCAGACAGGTGACAGAATTATGTTGAAAAATGTAGTTTTTCCTGGTTTTTTTCTACTGTAGTTTTCTCTTTTGGTTGACAAACATAAGCAATGGATGCTTGATTTGCACTTAAGTTCTGTTCAGCAATACTTAAAGCAGTTTTGCTGTTGTGCCTGGTGCTTATTGTTAATTAATGCTTTTCTCTACTGTGGAAAAACCCCACACATAATAGCATTTTCTTTCATTTCCAACTGCACTTTGTTCTTTGTTTGAGCAAAATGTGACTCATGATGCCTATTTTCACTTGAATGCTGCACTGTGATCTACAGAAATTGCAAAACTGATTTACTTTTACTTTTTTTGTTTGTTTTTAATATTCGTCAAAACATGCCAGAGCATGTAAAATCAGATGTTGGGCTTGGTCTGAAGAGCTCAGAAGGCGCGCACAGGTGCCGCTTGCCCGACATGCAGTATATTTAAACTCAGGCCTGTTCTAAGTGATACTTTTATAAACCAGAACCTTTGAAAAGTTGAATTGTCTTTAAAACAACCACATGGCTCTATGTAATAAACTGTGGTAGGGCTCAGTACTTTTATTAGCTAATTAAACATTTGCTGTGTTGAGATAAGTGCTTTTGGAACACACGCCTGAATTTATAACAAAATTCATTCTGTATTTCTGCCATGTGGAAAGGAGGCACATCTGGGAGTGGGTGGGAGAATGTGAAAAGAAGCGTTTGCTTAAAAAGGAGTTTGAAGTTTATTTTTTGAGTGAAGTGGTTAGTTTAGGAGGGAGCTCAGCATGTTCTGGGCTAGACAGGTTTTCCCATTGATTACTGAACCTGAAAGAGACACTGATTTATAGGAAGCGTGTCTTGCAAGTTCCAGTTCTTGGCTTTCCCTAGATACAAGTGTCATAACATGCACTTCTTACTAAATAAGACCACCATCTGCAAACATCCCCCTGTGGAATTCCTTAGGCATCCTACAGAAATATGTACTTTTGTGTATGTCTTCTTTTAAAATGAAGCTTTATCTCCAGAAGCATCACTGAATCATTTTGCTAAAAACCTCCCTGTTCTTTGTAAAATTCATGAAATAGAAAACAAAATCTGAATAAACGATAACCTGCTGAGCCACTTACATTCACTGTTGTAAATAAAGCTCTAACTTTGTTTTTTATCTCCAACAGACAAACAACAGAAAGGTGAATTTGCCTTAGAGGGCTACACCATCAGAATGAATAATAGCCTTCGGAAGGATGCAAAGAAAGATTGCTGTTTTGAAATCTCTGCTCCTGATAAGCGCATTTATCAGGTTGGACTTTTTTATGTTGACTTGAAATTAAATTGATAAAGCTGTTACAATTCCAGTTACTGAATTAACATTTCAGTAAACCAACTTTCACTGACATCTTAATGAAAAAAGGAAACCCTCGCTTGCTTATATTGTATATTCATATATTAGGAAAAAAATCTGATTTAAAATATGTATGTATGTGTTCAAATATTATCTTTTTGGACAAGAGCAAGGAAATCTGTCATCTTTATCTATTGGTCATTTTAATGTTAGCGTTTTAATATCTATTGTATAGTATGTCTGCATGATTTCTTGGATGAATTAAATAGTAAAAAAAAGGTAAAATATATATCAGTGTTAAATACATATTGTATTGGTCATGGCTTTGCAAGGAAGATCTACGTAAAGGCACATATCAGCTGTGCAATTCAGAGATCTATCAGCTAGACATCAATATGGAATGTAAGTTTAATAAGTTTTAAATATCTGAGATTGCAGTTGAAAGCCAGTTAATTAAGCTGTCAGGTAGTGTGTTGGAGTCTGACAAGAACATTTTTAAGAAAACTGTACCCAGCAGTCTAAAGAAATTCATGGGTGTCTTCTAATTGTCAAGGGCAAATTTTGTTCATCAGTTCTGGCTTTGACATTGATGAAGAGAAGCAGCTTTTTTCTGCACAGCTGCCAGCTGCTGATCAGAGTTTCAAATCCATCATCCTCTCCTTCAATTACGTAAATTTGTCAAAATTAGCTGTACATTATAAGAAGCATCCTTGCAAGAAAAGTACCAGAAGATGTGAAAAGAATTACTAATGGTTTCTTGAGGAAGTGACGAGAATTCTACAATCCCTCTTTTTTATTGCTAATGAAATTGTAGCTGTGTTTTTGTCATTACTGCTAGTAATTATTAATAAATGTTTAATAGTTTACAGCTGCCACTCCCAAAGAAGCAGAAGAATGGGTACAGCAAGTCAAATTTGTAATTCAAGGTAAGCCAGCCAGCAGAGCAGTAGCCTTTATTGCCAGTGCTGCGTAGTGACCGTAGTTCTGTCCATTAACATATCTGTCATGTTTGTATATCTAGTATTCGCACTTGTCCAAGTTTGGAATAGCAAGTTGTAGTTCCCAATCACGTTGTGGCTCCTTTACATGACTTTTCTCCTTTTGCAAAATTTTTGCTTTTTTCCAAGAATACTATTTAGCTTGAAAGTTCTTCTTTATGAGCACTGTAAGAAAAAAGCAGAATATACTGTAAGCACCAGCTTATAGAAGATGAATTGTGTTTTTGTTTTGCATAGATTTCTTTTTAGGCGTTCTTTTCTAGTAAATGTTAACTTTTTAAACTGCTGTTACATAGACATGGAATCTACTACTATTCCTGAGGAGGAGGAAGAGGAGTATGACGATGTTGGACAAGTGAGCAGTGAACCAATAGATGATAGTATTTATGAAGAAGTTAAAGGTATCGTTGCTGTTTTTTACTTTGTGACTTGTGAACATTTTGTCTTCTCTGTTTCTAGTTTGATAACTTTGAATGGATGAAAGTAAGTGAGTAAAGTAACCCGATGAATAAGATACTTTCAGATTTCAAGTTTTGCTATGACATTGAAAAAAGAATGTGTCTTCAATCAGGTCTGAGTGAGTTCAGTTCAGTTTTCTTCAGCAGGAGCATGAAAATAGTGCAGAATGTGTAAAAGTGGTCTCGGGGGACTTTTGGCTCATTAACATTCTCTGGTACGCAATTTTTTTTAATTAAAAAATTGACTTGCCTTACAGCTTTTTCCACCAACTTGCCCATCATTTTTTTCTTTATTCATTTTGGCATTTGTATTAAGCAAAAGTTCGCTATCACTCCCTATGTTATCAGCTGCTGCCTAATACATGATTTTATAATCCTGCAAGAAAGCAATGTGCTGGTTTGAAAGGGCTCTGGAGATGAACTGTAAATAAAGGCAACACGAGTATTGACATTGTTTTCTTTCATATCTTCCAGCATGACTATGATTATACAGAAACTTTTTACTGTGGACTTTCTGATGTGGTCAAATGATTATGCCTCTAGATGTCCAAGTGTATCTGTCAGATGGCAAAACAGAAGAAAAAGAGCTTGGCAAAAGCTCCTGGAGTAGATTATAAACATTCAAGTATTAGGAGAAAGGTGATCATTCTTGATTATGTTTTAAGAAGCTATGAAAGAATCAAATTTTCAGTTACCATTAGTTAACAAATGGTATTTTAAAGTGGTATAATAATTGATTTTCACTTTGTATGAAATAAGGTTCTGCATACCTTGCTGTTTGGGGCAGTGCAGTTATCACTGATAACTTGAGAGGAAAAATTAGGGAAAATTAGTCGTCATGTGATGTTGACTAGCTTTATGTATCTGTTAGGTTGAATGTTCTGACTATTAGACAAAATAACATTTTATAGTATGCCTTGGTTTTAATTTTAAAGTAATTTCAGTGAACTAAGGGAGCAGAGAACATGAGTGACTGGTGAAAATGATTATTGTAAAATTGTAGCAGCACTCAATTCTTTAAAAGCTGGGGTTTTTTTGGGTCCATTTCTTTGAATTGTACCTAGACTACTTCAGCACAGAATACATGTTCTGCTGAAATGGGGTGCAGTGTGTCATGCATGCAGAGAAACTCTTCTGCAGTGAATATAAAAACTACATTATGGGGCTTAATCTTACAGCTGGAGGATACAGTGAAACCTTATTGCAGTGCTTTTTGGATGCTAAGGCTCTTATAGAAGGTTATCTTGTACGCTTGCCTATGCTTTTGTTAAAGAAGCTCTAGATGTATCCTGGGATAAATTACTCTCTTCTGAGCTTCACTTATCTTACCTGTTCATCTGAATCTCAAACAGTAAGTAGATCTGGAGCACTAGCACATACAATATTGGTAGATGGCCAATAGTTAATATATGCTTTGAGTTATGTCTTCACAGAATTGCTGCCTTGGTATGATTCTGCAGTAATTTTGAATATTTTCACATATATCCCATTTTTATGTCAGTTTTCCAGGAACTCCTTGTCTCCTAATGTGGTTAATAAATCTGAAATGTAACAGAACAGCTGTCACAAAGACAGGATAGCTCTTCTGTTACTCAAGAAAGCTAGTTTCAGTTTTTAGTTAAATTAATTTCTTTCCCCATGATCTTGGAGTGTCGCTTCATTTTCATCTTATCAAGTAGGGATTATCTTTCTTTATCGTATGATTTCTCCATCTCATTTATTTGAACTGTAAACTTTTCAGGAAGGACCATCTTACCTTGTATGGTGGAGCTCTTGATTTTGGCTGTGATGTGTTGACATAACTAAGTAAAAACAAAGCATAAGTTTGCAATACATTTTAGGTGATTAAAGCATCTTTTTCTCTTCCATAAATGCGCTTTAATAGTAATTTGCTTAAAAGAAATGAAAACCTTGTGGCTCTGATGCCTTAGAGCAGTCCTTTTCTTTATCCATAGCGTATTGAAGAGTATTAGACGAAGTACTAGCTGACAAACCTCACAGGAGTAGGCCTTATTTGGTCCTTGTATAGCTGTTCATCTAAACTTGATGGTAAAAGAGCATGCTCCACTTGGTCTCTTCTGCCTTAATTAGGCCTGATTAGTTGCATTTAATTCCAGTTGGCTGTCCTTTCTATTTTCCCAGGTAAGTGATTTGCTCTTTCTTCTTTTCATGGTCAAAGGGTGGAGCATCATTATCCCTGCTGTTTCTGACTTAATAATACAGAGCAAATAAGGAATTCTGAAATCCTGTTAAGAGAACAGAAAAAGAGAATTTTTTGTACAGCCCAAAAGCTATGCTAAGCTCTGGAATGCAGAAGACAAGTATGCTAGATCCCTGTGAAAATGGAGAAGAAATTTATCTTCACTTTGTTTTTATCCTCAAAGCATCTTGATGTTAGAGGCCTCTGATCCTCTGTTTCTGCAGATCCACTAGCTTTATAAATACTGAATTTCAGGCACACAGCTCATTGTACTTTGATATTATTTATTTGACTATAATTTACGATTTCTCAAGTAAGTAAAATTTTGCATTTCTGTGATTCTCCAGTGTTTTTTATATCAGCATTTCAGAAGCAAATCAAGCCAGTTCATGATGCAGTCCATTTTGTAAAGCTGGGTTTGGTATTTGAATAAAGAGTGTTTGGATTAAAAAGAAGATATGGAAATTTTGCACAGTTTTGAAAATTGGGAGTTTTGGAGAGCTGTTGCAGTAATCGGAACTGACTGATGCTGCGTTCTCTAGCTATCACATTGCTTAGCTATTTTTTTCCTCTGCTTGTGGCAGGAGACAGTGTAGATGAATTTTCCAGGCAGGAGCTGAATAGCTTCAAACCAGTATCCAGAAAGGTAACAGTCTATTAGCCTATTAAAAGCATAGATTTCAGTGGAATTCAATTTATACTGTCTGCTGGCAGGAGGAGCAGGTTGATAGTTGGAGGGGGTACAAAGAGAGGTGGGAAAATTAATCTTTTGATCTATTGAGTCACTTTCTTCTTTAATAGCACATACAAATTCATATTTATCACAGAAGCATCATTTTCCTGGTTCTCAGTATTAGTCAGTGTTTTACTGTGGTTGTTCAGGTAGAGTAAAAAAACGTCAGAACTGCCAAAGATTTCCCAACTTGTAAAACCTTCCTTGCAAGATTCTTCAGGAAAAGAAAGCTTTATACTGTCTTAACAAGCTAAGCTTTTGTCTTTTTGTTTTTTAATAAAAACACAGAGCAAAACTTGGTTAAGCAAAACTAAAAATTGTCAATAAAGGCTCATTTTTGCGTAGTTAGTTATTTATTTTCTACCTTAGTACACTCAATATAATTTTGCAGTCCACAGCTGGATATTATAAGCTGTAACACAGCACAACTTCTAAAACTGTAGTATTAAATAACTGCGTGTGTGTGTAGAGCTACCTAGATGCACAGTTTCTAGCTTCGTGGTGTTTTAAACAATGGAGTTATCGTCATCAGGAGAGAGAACACTTGCCAGCTTTAAAGATGTTGTCATCTATTACAGCCCTTGAAGACCAAATTTTTTTTTATTAACTCAGGGTTTCAGTGATGTAATTTTTAAAGGCCTTCAGTATTGTCTTCTGTGGTTTCACATCTGTATGGAGCACGTACCCAAAACTGCAATGCTAACTACTGCCTGCCACCTTGATTCTTCCTACAACCTCAGCGCAGTTTGTGTACTGTCTACAACACTCTTGCACAATAGGAGAAAAGAGGTGTTCATCTAAGATAACATACTTATCTTAATTTTCAATCTTGTGTTGTCTTTTTTCTTCTGTTTTCTTTCTGCTCACAAACTTGCATTATAGGTGTAGTTTCCATAGTGTACAGTATGGTTTCCATTAAAATGTTTCTAAAGATAAGGTTTGATTCTTACTTTGGTGATGCTTAGTTTGTGCATGGAGATAAAAAACTGCCCTTACAGAATAGGTAAGTTGGAAATCCTGAAGCAATGTGATGTGACACAAGGCTGGCATTGCTGGCTTTGTGCCATATCTTAGCCTGTCTGAAACAGAGAGCTTTGGGGTGAGAGGGAGGTAGGGACAGTGAAAATTCAGTGCTGTGGTGATCTCTACCTAAGGGAACTGCTGTGGAGAACTAACCCAGCCAACACAACTGGCATCAGTTCTTAATGTGCTGTAAATTAAATTTTGGGATTGATTCCATCTCTGATTGGGCCAAGGATCATGGTCAAGCAAAGCTCAGGTATCCGGTTCTGTTTTGTGGTGTAGTTGGAAGCTTAGCTAGGGAAGCTGTAACTAGGGCAAGGCTCAAGGTAAGAAATGTCCTAAGTTTTATACCACAGGAAGTGTGCTACGCAAAGAAACAATTTTTAATTTGTTCTTTTAAATGAGGTATTTTAAATAGCTTTCAAATTATATTGATGTTGTTTCGGAACTTTTTCTGACCTTGTGCATGAGGGTAGGGAATGATCATCCATCCTGCCTGTGTCTAATGGTTGTCTCTTTAAGCAGCTTTGTCATCTTAATTTTTTCTAACAGTTAACCCCTGCAGTTAAGCAGCATAACTTAATACCATCCTCATCCTCTCTTGTTGCTGGATTGCTTGAGCTTTGAAGAGGAAAATTGTTTTTATGATGATGTACCCCTTTCATGAGCATGGGGGGAAGAATGTGATCTCTGATTTACCTCTTCCTGGGAAGAAGGAAGCAATGACTATGTAGTGGAGTTTGAGTGTAAGTTTGATCTGTCACTCATAAAGCAAATATTTGTGTTCTCAAAATGTAGTGTCAGATGTATTGACTTTTTGGCACTAGAAGTGAAGATTTCACAGTGCTGTGTTAATGAAAATGCCTTTTCAGGAGACTTTTGCTTATTTTAGAGTTTTCAATATATCACATTCAGGGTCTGTGGGCCCAACATAGCATTTGGTGTCAAGCAGTCCCAGTTGTGGGTTACAGTTGTAAAATTAGTTCTTAAAACCAGCAAGTTAAAATGAAGAAACTGTTAATTGGTCATTGTAAACCAGAGCAGTAGCTTGAAGTCAGCAGAGATACAAGTGGTTATGGAATCTGAGATGTTGTGATCATTGCTGTTAAGTCAATATATTATATATCCTGGCATGTTGTCCAAATTCCTCCCAACATTTGTTGCTTGCCTCAAGTAGTTAGGGAATTCTTCATTTCTTGTCCACAGAAGTTGTATATGATGTTGATGTGGTATCAGTTTTTTATTATTTTTTGCACAGTAAGAATTGGTAAATTAAGTGCTTTCAAAGTGTGAAGTATAAGTAGGGTCTGGAACATTTGAAGCTGAAAAGACCAGATGGAAGATCAGCATTTATGAGGACAGTACTAAAGATGAGTTTCCAAAGTAATTGCTGGAAGTGTTTTGTATAATTTCCATTAAAACATCTTTTAGATTCAAGAATACAGCAAGGGAATTTTTTCCTTTTAAAGTGGTGAGGATAGGCCATTCTTCAATCCATTTTTTTTTTTCAAAGATTGGATCTCAGTGTTGTTAAAAAATTAATATTTTTTACTTGTTTAGCCATCGTGTTATTTTTAGATGTGGAATATTTTTGCCCATAATATCTTGCTGATAGGTGGAGATAAGGAGAAGAGGGTGCTACAGGGCTTACGCAGTTTGCTGTAAATCAAAAGTAATTAAAATAATACAAAAACAGTGAAAAGCAGATGTAAATTACCTTTTGGTGTCAAGGAATAGTAAAGATTTTTTTTTTCTGTCCAAGATGTGTGGTTTTGTTGTCTTGATCACTGGGGTTTGGGGTCTACTAAGTGTCTTTGATTATATGCCAGACAGGGAAATAATTGAAAAACAACCTCTTTCAGCTGTGTATTGCTGAATTCCAACTGCTATGATGAAATGGAGCTGTGTCTGACTTCTCTGTCACTCTGGATTTTGAGGCAGTACACTTGTGGGATTTATATATACCTTGGAGTGTCCTTCAGCTAGTACTAAATGCTCATGAGACATGAGTTATGAATCCAGACAACTTTTTGTATTTAAAGACATTGCGTCCAGAAGGCAGTTAGGAACTTGATACCTGGACCTCAGCTTTTGTTTGCCACAAGAGCTTGGGCTTTATCTTCAGTTAATGTAATCCTACATCTAAAGAGGGAACCTTTTCTTTCCATTGATGTTAGGTGTCAGTGATGGAAGAGGAGGTAAGACAATCTGGTGTAGCTGAAAAGAATGAGATGTCCATTGAGTGGGAAGTGGCAAGTCTTTGGGAGCAAAAATAAGGTTCACAGGCTCTTCTGTGTTCCTTGTAAAGTGAATATAAAGGGGTGGTCTGTGACAAACAGGTGGCCCATAGCTGTCAGGAAGCCTACTGTCCGTGATGCAATACAACCTCTGCCCCCATCACACACACGTTCACAAACGTGTAAGTGAGGAGGGCAATAAAAATGGAACAATAACTGAATATTCATATTTAGTCTGATAGGCATGTGGGGGGTATAGTCACTGGTTGGATGTGGGGTAGGGTTGTCTACTGAGAAATACTCTTAGGAAAGAGTATTCTTTATTTAGTAATGTACTCCTGCTGCAGAAAGCTTGGTCAGCATGAAATTCAAAACCGTTAATTACAATTTCTACAGTAAAGAGAAAATGTGTGCTGTTAAGTTTAGGCATTTGTTCTCCTCTCTTTGAACTGCATGCAAAGCTTCATAGTTTTCAGACATTTAACTTCATAGGTTTCAGAGTTTGCAAGCGGAGAAAATAGTAGTGACCTTCCTGAAGTTGTGGTCAACTGTTACAATAAATTAAGGGAGTTCAAGTTGGAAAGCTGTGTTTATCAAAGTCTTGGGTTATCAAAGGCTGAATTTTATTTCTGTATTTCAGAGTTTAAAAAAAAAAAAAGAAAAATACCCTAAAGCCCAATCGACACCCCCCAAATAAACCAGGAATAGATTGTTTAATCTGCATTGTCTATTAGCATTTTGACACTTGTTTACTTAAAATTAGAAGGCATAACTTAATAATATCTAAAAAGCAAGTATTTTTAATCATGCAGCTTCATGTTTAAAGAACTCTTTCAAAAACTAATTAGCACACAACTCAGTGAAAGGAATTTACTTACTGAAATAAGGTATTTTAATGCAAGTACTGATCAATCACTTTTATATAATTTTCTGTGCAGCAGCACTAAACAAAGTTTGACGCTATTGATTTGTAAAACCAATCTGATGTGAACAGTATGTGACAGAAGTTATTTGTTATTAAGAGATAGAATCCTGTCTGAGAAAAGCTTGTCATCCTGGCGAGAAAAAAGATCACACAAAGTAATTTCACTTGTATCATAGTTTTTTCAGCGTTGACTCTGTTTCTGACAGCTGGCTTCATGTTAAATGTGAACAAAGCTTTGTTTATGCATGCATGTCTTCAATGGGTTATGGACCCAAAGTTCGTTCTTTTGAAAGCAAAGTAGTTTTCTTTGCTAGCACTGTTTTTATCTAATTAAGAAGTGGTGCAATAATTCTAATTCAAAGCATTCAGAAGAAATGTCTTGGTATGTGAGATAGTTTATCAACCATAAATTTGAGGAATTGCTGTAGTTTAGCAAGTTCAAAGCAAAATGTCAATTGTATTATGTATATTTATGAAAATAGAAATGCTGGGCTTGCTGTACTGCTTGGGTATAACTGTGATGAATACTGTATAGGTAGATCAAGGAACCTTTACTTTTTGAATTTGTGACGAATGACTGCATATCAGGCTATTAAAACCATTAGGCAGAGTTTTTTGAGAAACAAGAGCAACCAGAGGTTATACAGTGCCTCAGGCTATCACTTCTCAACTTTTCTGGTTTTCACGAGGTAGCTATTAAAGAACCATAATTTATACAACTGGATTCTCAAATAAGACCCAGCAAGGTGGGCTTTAAAGGCTGACTTAATAATTCTGTTACTGTAGATACTAATATCTTATTTGAATTTTTCAGCCTTAAGTAAGGCATCAGCATAAAACCTTCTGTATATGTCTCTTTCTCTCAGTGGGCTTTTTATCTGCTCCTCACTTTCCTTCCCACTCTCCTCAAAATGGAGAAATTAGCCAAACAAAATACTACTAATTAACTAGGGCTTCATGAATTTTGCTGGCCACATGCACATATACCTGGTTTGCTTGTGTGTTACAGTGTGCTGTGTTTGCAATGGATGTCATGTGTAGTTTACACATGTACAGGGAAGGCAACATAGGAAAAGGCTGCCTATTTCCTTGTTTTGGCTGCTGCTCCCTGGGCTGGGTAGGAGTCTTTGAAAGAAGCAGGTTGGTTGCTCCTAGGAAGGGAAAATGGTCAGCAGGGTACAGCTCCCAGACTGCACAGTGGACCAGGAAGAGGGGGCAAGATGCAGGAGTCTGCTGTGCCCTGGAGAGAGAGAGCGATGCTCCAGGGAAGTGTGCAGGGTGCAGGTACACAGACTAGCTTCAGCAGCAGAGGGAAGAATGTTTTCTTAAGAGGCCAGAAGAGACTGAGGAGAGTTTTTGGCAAGTCAGTGAGATTTGGATTAGGCAGCAAGGTAGGAGGAAAATTTTCTCATCCAGAAAGGGGATGGTTGGCACAGGGGATATTTTGTTTCAGCCCTTTTTTTTGAAGTCTGCTTTTTCCTAGCAGATCTTGGTTTCCTCCAACCTAAACACTCTGAGTTTGTTTTCTAATGAAAACTAGTTTAATCTTATGAGTTTTCAATATCCTTAAGGAAGAGGTTCCAGTACTTCTGTCTGTGGTTTGTGGAAGGGTTTTGTCTTAGCAGGCTGTAACAGTTATTCGGTGCTTGAATCTTGAAGGCAATAGTGAGTAAAACTGGAAATTAAAGGCAGGAATCTCATTTTCTAAACAAAGCACTGTCTACAGAAAGGCCTGTGGACCCTAGCATGAAGGCTGTCCTTCCATTGTCCCAAAATATACTAACTGAATCTATACTTGCTTCCATACCTGCCTCAAATTTATTTCCTTAAGAAGTGAGGCACCCCCATTACTAAATATTGAACAGCAGTTTCAGGTAATTCAATAAACAAAAGTTCAAGACGGATATAATTTTGTCATAATTTCTGTATGTCTTAAGATCCGATTTCTAGTTAAACTGCCTATCTCAGGCCTACAAACGGTGGCTCTTACAGTGCAACTGGGACTGCGCGGCATCTCTTGCATGAGAGCTGGAAAGCACTGGCTGCAAGGGAATTCAAGTGATCTGGGACTCTGGGAGCCCTGGATTTTTCTGCATGCCAGTCCCACGGTAACATGCTGAGCTACCTGGGGAGAAGTTGTCATCTGCTGCTTATGAACTATTTCCAGATCCCTGTTGCCCTACCTCATCTCTCTGAGGTGCGTCACAGTATGTGGTGTGTAGGGGTAGTAAGATCTGACATCCAGAGTTGCTGGTCCCATTCTGGTCCTAATGTATAAGAATGAGAGAGTGGGATGGTATTTTTAAAAATTAATGTGGGAATGTTACCCAAAATATGGTATGTGTAAATGGTCTCTGTTGCAGCTATAATTTTCTGCTTATTTCTGATTTAACCTGATTTTTGTTTACTAGTGAATCACACCAAGAACATTTTTACAATTGCTTTATTTCATCATTTAAGCTGGAGAAAGGATTTAGTGTAGTTGACATAATTTAATTTGATGGCATGGGCCATAAACAGTGAAAAGAGGCAGTGGTGTGGGTTTGTTACTTTTCATGAAAGTACCCAAAGGGTGAAAGCTGCTGAATTTTTTTTTTTTTTTTTCAATGTGTGGTTAATGATCAACACAGAGAATGCAAAAATGTCTTGGTAGAATGTTTTTAAAGGAGTTACAAGAGAAGCATCTGGGTGCCAGACTTTTCTTGTGGAAATATGCCAACAACTGTATTGTGTTTCCTTTCACTAAAGTGAGCTATGCTGAAATGCCTTGTCTTCTGTCCGTTTTTTGAGTAAGTTCATTTCTGGAATCAGACTATACATTTGAATGCTTTAACCCTGCAGATTATTAAAGGATATTATGTGGTTTAAACAAGATGCTTTCTTTATGAATTCTATGTATGTAAATATTATGTCAAGTCACATTTGTCACAATTAGGGATATGTAGTTTTCAGAAATGGTTTTAAAATTTATATCTTGCTGCTGATCAACGAGTATGGGAAACTTTACTTGACATTTACAGACTTCTTTTTCTGTGTATCATATAAATTTAAGCCTGAGAAATATAACCCCTGTACATGGTTGTCAAATAACACTGTAGTACAGTTATACAGTATAGATTAATTAATTGCATATTTGATTGCTAGATGTATTTACACAGAGAACTATTTATATTTTCTATGTAGATTTTAATAGCCACCACATTTATTTTAGCAAAACATTTTAATAATAAGGTTTATAAAATGTCATGTTGAACACTTAAACTATTTACATAACTAAGAGCTATTACGGGTTGAGGGAACAAACAAATTTATTTTAGTTACAGTGGATTCACATAAATCTTTGTTATGTTTATATATAAGAATGTATTTATGTGCATGCCACACGTATTTAGGCAAGCAATATCTAGCGCAAATTCCTGTGAACCTACAACACAACCATGGTATCAACTGCAAAATCATTGTTTGTTTTGTTCCTTTGAGTTACTAATTTGCATTCTGTCCAATAATTGCAACTACTTTTTTGGGAGGCTGAGGGGGGACAGAGAGAGCATTTTTTGTTAATCAGCCAAATAATAGAGCATGTAGAAACATTCAACCCCAGAAGCTTTCCTTTACATTGTTGAGGCCTGTTAAGAGCAGTATCTTAAAATATTTTATTCCTTCTTTGAATGTTTAAGTATAGATCTAGGTAAGATGCCTAATGCCTTGACTTTTTTTTTTTATGCCAAATTTGAGGCTTTAGGAACATTTTTAGAAGTGGAGCCAAAATTGTGCTTTTGTTGGAAGCTAACATGAAACTTTAACTTCAGAGATCCTTCTGTTCAGGTGTTCAGAAGTTACCTAATCTCTTGATCAAAAAAATAAGGTAACATTTTAAAAAGCGCCTAATCGAACTTCAGGAGTTTGTAAGGAGCTGGATTCTGAAGTCACTTAGGAAATTTTCACCTTGTTTGATGGCCTATCAAATAATCTTTTGTTTTCTAAATGTAATAAATTCAACCAGTTCACTTAGCATATAGGATTAGACAGTTCTGAGAGACTTGATTTCTGAAAACAAACCCCTGAAATAGTGACTTTAATTGTAAATACAAAGTGTCTGTGAGTATAAAAATGGTAAAAGAATGAATGAGTTTCTGGAAGTGGATCTCTCTGTAATTTCTTTTATTCTTCATTACAATTATTGTGTGCATATCCACGATTGAACTTACTTGTGATGACCTTTATCTTTTCTCTTGAGAAGAATTACTATTATCGGGTCTTTCTTCATGAGGAAATAAAAAGGTCAGTGCAAAACCCATCCCTTATTTCTATGCAGTGCACATTGCACTTTGGCGTATTTGTGTTGAATTTTATTAATAATAATTAGATCATTTTGTCAAAGAAATTTTAGTATTTCAAAATCAGACATTCTAAATGGTCTTTCCTGGTATGTACTCCTGTTTTTCCTGCCTTTTTCTACCTCCTCTCCACCCAAGCTTGCTATTGGTGTGGCTAAGGTTTTACATACTTCTTATTCCTCCTAATTCTGTCAGACTAGCTAATTCTTTTTCTCCTGTAACCTTAAATTGACAAACTGTTAATTCTTTTGTGTCTGTTTATCTAAGAAAAAAAAGAGAATGTAGAGAATGTAAAGTTGTTGCTTTTTTTTTAAATTGGAGATTTAAAATTTGTTGTTTGGAAGACTAGTGGTAGGAACTGCACAACTAAGTTGATTCAGCTGTCACTCAAAACATGACTGAAGATTGCTTGTTTGCAAGGACACTCCAGGCAGGAAGCTGAGTTCATGAAGTCTTAATATATTCAAAACTAAACCCAGGAATTGCCTGTACCTCTGTGGGTTGTTCAGTTGCCGTAATGAACGTATTCTGTGCTGTCGCTCAGGTGACTGAGTATGTTTTTCCTCCTATTGTGATACTTTGCTCTTAAAGCCTGAAAGGGCCTTGTGAAGCCCTGGAAACACCAACTTTCATACAGACAACCTCGTTGTTTGGTAAATGAACAAAATTTGTGGGGTCTGAAGAGGGGTAGAGTCTGTATACGATTGGTTGTGACTACAGAATGGGGCAAGGGCAGGGAAGGAAAGGCCCTGGGACACTTGGTACTGAGGAAAGAAAAAGAAAGAGGAAAGGTGCTAACTTATATTCAGGTCTCAACAAGTAGGGCAAGTAAGTAGAGAAAAGCATGCTCCTACATTTCCTGAAGACTTGGTAAAGTTATGCACAGTAGAGTGAGAAGATCCACTTTGCAACAAACGTGGACGACCTTGCCAACAGTGCTCAATTTTCGGTCTTGTGCATGGGTAACTATTTTTCCTGCAAGGACAGAGATGTGCTCTTTGATCACTTAGTCTTCATGCTTTCTGCTAGAAAAAATATTTTGTTGCTTGTTTTTTCCAGTAAACTAGTGAGAAGTCATATAGTATCTTCCTGCTTTTAAAAATATGTTTTTTTAATCCATTGCCCTAGTATATTTATGTGGCTGGGTATGTGTGTGGTGATCTAGGAGAAATGCAGTGTCTTTTTCACAGATGTATTCAGAAAGAGATTTTTTTTTTCTCAAACAGTTCTCCAAACTTATTTCTCTATACTACTTCACTCTGTTGTTATTCTTCATAGCAATAGTTATATGATCCAAACAACATTCTGCACAAGACTAGAGAAACTACAGCCTTAAAGTGTGTTTTGTATTTGTCCTAGTGGGACTGGGATTTTTTTTGGTTTACTTCACTCTTTATTTAAATGCTGTAACTCCAAAATGCTTTTGTTAGGAAGGGAATGTTATATCTGCTTTTTGGTTTTGATTAAGCCAAACCATAACATATGCTTGGATTCATTGTGTGGTGTCACAGGAAGGTGGTTTTAAGAGGTTTGTTTTTTTTTTTTTTTTCCCTCTAGAAAATGGCTAAGTGACATTCCAGGACTCCAATATCACTTCCTCTCCTTCTCACCTCCTTTTCCTGCAGCACTGATCCTGAGTTAATTTATAACAAAATCTACCTAGTCTTTTCTGTGAGGGTGATGAGGTAACTTTTCCAAGGTCTTCTCAGTAGGAGGTAGTGCTTTAATTTTAGGTGAGATGGCTGGTTTGGTTATTCAGACTGCTTGCACAATTGGGAGTAACAGCGGTGCACAGTAGCACCTTTTCAAGATACAAAGAGTGCAACTGAGGGGGATAAAAAAGCGCAGGATTTTTCAAGGAATTCAGGAAACCTCACATCTGGAGACTTGGCAAGATCTGGACAAAACTGAGTCATTTGAGCTAATCCCGTTCTATAAAGTCATTAGCTTCAGCTGTCTCATACGTGAACTATTAAAATACACAGACCCTTATAAACTGCTGCTGAATAGCTTAGTATGGAGTACCAAAAGAAGCCAAATGCTGTTTCCTAGAAACTTGATCTAACTTTCAGAGCAGGGTGTTAGACTAAGCAATTTCCACTGGTCCCGTCTATCCCAAAGTATTTTGTGATTCTAGCTTTTTCACTTTGCACAGCCAGTGCTATTTATTTGAGGCCATTGGGAGGTCAGTACATTGTCAATAGTAATAATAGGCTTCTGTTACTGTCTACTGGTTGGACAGTGCGGTGCATATACTAAACCTTACTATAGAATTTAAATAATTGTTGTTTTTAAAGAGCTAATTAAAACTTGGGCAAAAACTGTTAGTTGGAGGTCTCATCCAGTTTAGCGGATATTATATTTGAATGAAACCTTTTGCCTCCATCTTGGAATCAGACTTGGATCACATGAGTTGGAAAGGAATTTGGGCTAGGAATCATCATGGGTTATCCTCAACTAAAAATAAAGCAGTGTGCATAATATTTTTAATTAAAATATATTTTTATATTGTTCATAACCTGGAGGTCTCTTTCTGTATTCTGTTGGAATACAATTCTGTATTGTCTGTTTCCCATCGTATTTCTGAGCACAGTGGTGACCATTTATTCAGATACAACTTCTGCTTCTGCTCATACTTTGATGTCACCTCGTCTGCAATCCCAGTGTTTAACCTGTGTCTTGGTCACCTGTTTCTGTCTCTGTCTTCTCTGCTTGTGTTGTGGAAATTGGGGTTTTTTTTTCACTTAGGTTTGTCATGTAGGAATATAACTTCTCTGTTTGAGCCATTGGGTGGTAACTAGCTGACCCACAGGAATAAAATAAGAATTGTCCTCTCTTCTGTCATGGTAAGAAATTATTACATTTATAATCTCTTCTCTAAATAGCAACCAGCTTGTTTCCCACTTCTGTCACTGTCCTGGAGGGATTTTCATCCCCAAACCATGCACCCCAGTACAGTCAGATGAAGCTTTAATAAAACAATAGTCTGTCTCCCCATCTCTGCCACCCCCCAGGTTTCACACCATGAACATAGCACTGATTTCAGCAGCCTTTTCCAAGCGGTTTCATATTTTTTTTTTTTTTTTTACAGTGTGCACCGGAGTGCTACTGGGAATGCAGGGTGAAATGTCAAGAAGTTGTGTGTAAATCTTCAAGTAATCTGTCATGTCCAGGAGGGACTGGGGGAAAGGGACAGATCTTTTGGAATATTGGAGGATTATCAAAGCTAGAGTTTTGCTACTTGGATTTGGAGATCTCTCCCTACTGCATCTGGAGTCTAAAAGAAGACACCAGAAAGGAAAACACCTGTCATTATAAATACACACACCAAGGCAAATAAGCCTAGGATCAAGCACCACACAGAGGATCTCTGTGTTATCAAGCTGCTTAGGCTAAAACCCCGTAACAGTTTGGGTGAAGTGTATAGGCAGGTACAGGTGTGTATGTAGTGAGAATACCACAGAGGACCCCCTCCCCAAGGCTGGGGAGCACTGTCCTCAGATAAGACAGCTTGCCAGCCCTGTATAAAACAGGGTGTTAATTCTTTTTCCTTTGACCCCAGCTGGTCTCTAGCCTTCACTACCAACACTAGCAGAAGGTGTCAGTTTGGCCAAATTTAAAAATTATTTGTTCGTAAATTTTGCATGTTTATTGCTCCTTCATTGGAATTCTTAAGTGTTTTGCAAAAAAAAATCTTGTTTGTAAAAAAAAAAAAAAAAAAAAAAAAAAAGCCAGTTCTCACTAATTTTTTTTAAAAATTACCTAGCTGGATTGATTTATGTTCCTTATTACAGTAATAACCCATCTGTTATGGGGTTAGGTCAATTAATAAAATTATAAATCTGGGAGAGAAAAGGTCTTGACTCTTTCCCACGATAAACATTTATTAATGTTTGAAAGTTCTTGTTTGCATTTGTGCAGAGTCATTATTTGGTAGCAAAAAAGCAGCATGGAGGAGCAATGATCTTGGTGTTACCAAGGACGGGATGTCATCCAGAGAGACCTGGACAGGCTGGAGAGGTGGGCCTGTGTGAACCTCATGAGGTTCAACAAGGCCAAGTGCAAGGTCCTGCACCGGGGTCGGGGTAACCCCCAGTATCAGTACAGGCTGGGGGAAGAAAGGATCGAGAGCAGCCCTGCCGAGAGGGACTTGGGTGTGCTGGTGGATGAAAAGCTGGACATGAGCCGGCAATGTGCGATGGCAGCCCAGAAGGCCAACCGTACCCTGGGCTGCATCAGGAGAAGCGTGGCCAGCAGGTCAAGGGAGGTGATTCTGCCCCTCCACTCTGCTCTGGTGAGACCTCACCTGGAGTACTGCGTCCAGCTCTGGAGCCCTCAGCACAAGAAGGACATGGAACTGTTGGAGCGGGTCCAGAGGAGGGCTACAAAAATGATCCGAGGGCTGGAGCACCACTCTTATGAGGACAGGCTGAGGGAGTTGGGGTTGTTCAGCCTGGAGAGGAGAAGGCTGAGGGGAGACCTGATTGCGGCCTTTCAGTATCTAAAGGGGGCCTATAGGAAAGATGGGGATAATCTTTTTAGTAGGGCCAGCTGTGTCAGGACAAGGGGTAATGGTTTTAAACTGAAGCAGGGTAGGTTTAGACTGGATATAAGGAGGAAATTCTTTACAACGAGGGTGGTGAAACACTGGAACGGGTTGCCCAGAGAGGTGGTGGAGGCCCCATCCCTGGGAACATTCAAGGCCAGGTTGGATGGGGCTCTGAGCAACCTGATCTAGTTAGTGGTGTCCCTGCTCACTGCAGGGGGGTTGGACTAGATGACCTCTAGGGGTCCCTTCCAACCCAAAACATTCTGTGATTCTATGATTCTATGATTCTATGATTCTATGATTCTATGCCATTGTATCTTTTACTTTTTCTTGCACAAAGCAGTATAGACCCATGACGTTCAGTGTCAACAGAGTTCTTCACGTACACACCTTTTTGTTTGAATGCATCTGTCATCCCCACTGAGTACAACAGTAATGACACTGTGATTTTTTATTTTAATTGATTATTGAATAATGCAAGTATTTTTGTGGGGGTCTGTCTTACAAGACCTGTTTGTATGCTTATAACCTGATACCACAGTGAGATAGAATCATAGATTTCAAATGAGGATATATTAATGTGCATTACAAGTGTGTGATTGATTGTATCGTTATGAAATAGATGAGAAATTAGTTCACTGCAGTGGTTTTTACCTGAACTGATCAAAATATCTTCCAATAATTTTTCTAATAATTTGTGATTGGAATAACAGCTTCACATGTTGTAGGGTTCCATGCTGCAGCCGAGAGGCATGTAAATACAAGCTGCTTATTTGCAAGAAGCTTCCAGATTTGCAATATGATTGCTATGGAAACCACACAATGAAAACCTTATAACCATCTGTGTGGTTTGGTAGATTTTGCTGCATAGCTGAGCTGTTTTTGTTTACTGTTACTGAAGTGTTGAATAGAATGTATTAACCCATAAACTGGGATTATCCAAAGTATAAACTAGTATTGTGCAATAACTATGTGTCAGAGAAGGCAGTAGAATACCAATTAATAATGCCATTAAATTAGAGTTTAATGTAAAAAGATGGTTAAGTAATGTGTTAGTAGAGGACATTGCTAAGTTTATGCATATTTATCATGGGGATACCACATTCCATTGAAGGAATGCACCGTTCAAGCCAAACTCTTACCCATTTTATACTCAAGTAGTCTTTTTTTTTTTCCCCACATCCCCCTTTAAGGAAAAGAAATTGGAAGGAAAAAAAAAATCTATGGATTCATGTAAAAAACTCAGCTAGTGTAGAATTAATTATTCACTTTTAAAATTGTGTGGATGGTAGAATCATCTATGACTGAGTGATTATTCTTCTGTTTTTTCTTCAGACTGCAAATTAAATAAGTAAATTATTTTCAACAGCTTTCATGGACTAACTGAAAAAATCCCTTAACAGACACAGTAAGTTCCTTGTTGCATTGTCACCACAAGAATTTTGTAGGTTGTGTGCCGTTAGAGTCTCTGAGTGCCAGCAGAATATAGAACATAAGCTGTATCCCAAGGGTTCTTTGGATCTACAGCTCTGGAGGAGTTCACTGGTTTGATTAGCGTTGATTAGTCTCATTTTGGTGTAGTGAGAAGGTAGAGAAGAGTATTTCTCTCATTGCAGTGTTAGTGATGGTGTGAAGAGATAGAGGAAACGTAGCAGATTATTTTAAAGGTCTGCGTGACTCTCTTACACAGTATCTTAGTAATACAAATGGACTTCTACTGTATTTTTTATTTTAATTTTTCATCCTTTGTCTCTATTCCATGTTGCAACACAAGCTTTACTAGTTGCATCTGAGTACAGCTGTAATTCCTGGGGTAACTGAGGTTGCTTTGTTTAAAGGACATCTTCTGCACGTAGTTATTGCTTCAGGACATAACACCAGAAAACACTATTAAGAACCATAGGTTCTTTTTTACTGCCCTAAGCCAAGCCTGTTACATCTGCTCGACTGTAAGCATGATTGCATTAGCTAGTGTGGACCATTTGCAACAGATTATAAAGCACAAGTTTGTGCTGAGGGCCTGATGTTTGTGCTGTACGTGTTTCAGAAGAGGTTTCTGATGGAGTCACTTTAGTCTGGTTCCATGGACTGAATGACCATTAGCAGCTGGACTATGGTCCATGTGCTTCTGGAGTGCCTCTTCCAATCTAATTGCACCTGAAACTTTGTCCTCTCTGTGACAACTCTGTGGTGTAAAGTGAAGTGGGGTAAGTGGGGATGGTTGGATTCCAAACCTGTGTGCTAATATGGACAGCCTTTGTTTGAATTTGGGACATTTTCTGTATTCAAAGAGCCTTCGTTCAGACATTTTTCTCATGTTCAAATACGGATCTGGTGAACTCCTGTTTCTAGGAAATAGGTTTTTCAGGAAGGGGAATGGATATGCTCTAAATTTTTCCATTAAACCACAATGTGATGTACATGTATTCAACTGTACCTTGTGAAAAAAATCTCTTCAAACCTCCTCCGCTGTTTTACTTCAGCTGAAATACCCTCTACTAAAGTCAGTCCTCAGTTTAAACTAGTCTGATGACCATGACAGTGATAGAGTTAAAATCCACAGTACGTTCAACACTGCAGTTGATGTAGGTCCAAACATTCAGTAACATGTAATATCAACATTTATTTAATCAATGTATAATACTCTGTGTGTTGGATGAAACTGGGCTGGTTCTGGGAAAAGAGAGCAAGCCTAGAAAATGTGACTGATAATGGGATAATGCTACCTGCGAGTGGTGTAGTAGTGGTGGGAAGCCACAGAATGACAGTGCCTCCTAGTGCTCTGGGCAGTGCATCGGAATGCATTTTTGCCATTTATGCATCAATTGTGAGTGCTTAAAATAAACAAACAAGTGTTCTTGGAAATGTGCAACAAGCCTTATGCCAAGTCGGGGGAATAAATTTGAATGCAGTAAATAGTTTGAAGTGTTTTGTGTTGTGCCGCTGCTTCAGGTTTTCCCTGTTCTATTGGTTTTTGTTTCTTTTTCCTTTGGCTCAAATAATCATCTATATTCATCTCAACCAGATTTTCAGCTAGTCAGGAGTCAGACAGCAAAAAAACCTCGTGCTGGCTTGGTAGGGCAGAAGTTCAAAACTCTTTGTAGAGTGAATCTCATGATGTAATTGTAATATTTGTAGGACTGCGTATATAGGTTAGCAGCAATTATGCATACTCATTTCAACAGGTCTACTCTTGTGCTTTAAACATCTGCTTTTATGTCTGCAGGAACAGTCTTGTGGATAGATCAAATTTTTACAAGGCTAAAAATCCTTTGAACTGTTGATACCAAATTCACTCTTTGTCAAAGTAGATAGGCAATTACATAGAAGTTGCACAATAAGGACCCTTTTAAAAGCTATGAGTTCTGTATCTGTTGTCTGTCATTAATAACATATCAAATTTAGTTGCTGAAATGTGTGCCTTAAAAAGAAGCATGGATATCTGTATAAGATGTGATGAGTAGCAAACCCAAATACTATAAATGTATTAAAAGTCCAATTCTTGTTTGAGAAGTGGGTTTATAAATATACTTTCCTCACACAGTATAGCAGCTTTGCCAGTTTTGATAGACTCTAAAAGCCAAGCTAAATCTCTTTCTGCTTCCTTATGAACCTAAAAAAAGAATACATGAAGAAAGAATACCCTCACAGTTTGTTCCCTTTTTGCCTCATCAACAGAATTGTTGACTCTGAAATGTGAGGAGCAGATATTATGTCCCTGTCCTGAGTGGAGTGTGGCTTTACTTAAGTGAGGGTGTGGGCATGAGAGGGTTCCCTGTCTGTGCTGGACAAGGGGTACGGAGCACATCTTTTGAAATTTCCTGTGGGGATTTCAGAGTTTTCCAAGCCTGCTAGCCAGAAAACATGCTTCAGAGCTGATCACTGCCAGGCTTTCTCTTTTCTTGTCTCCTAAACTTGCACTAAGTTATTTGATACAGTCTGGCTTGCTTGAAACCATGGTCAGGCACAGTAGGCAGGAGCACTGAATGCATAGCATCTGTAATGGCTGCGTTCCCATCATGCAGGTGTCCAGCTAGTGTGTCTGTCTGACAGTGTTGAAAGTAAGATGTCCTCCGCCTTCTACGCATACTTCTCTTAAGAACTTCTAAATTCTTGCATGGGCTGGGGATCCCTTTTCAATCCTCGGTTTCCTTTTCTTTATCCTGGCAAGAAATGTACGTAGCAGAACAGGACCCTCATTCTAATTGTCTTGGAATGACTGAAAAACAGCAGAACTGCAGCTCTGTATTACTGCATTCGGAGCAGAGTGAAAAGGGAAACAGATGTTCACAACTGAGATTTTGAAAGAAGGCTCTTGGAGTGTTTGGATGGGTGGGGGGAAACCACAGAAATAACAACACTCCAACTTCTGTACAAATGCAAAATAGTAAACAGGGCTTACGATCTGGAAAAGTAGAGCGTGGCTTTCAGACTAATGTGGGCTGTAATTCCTGTCAGCTGAGGTGTCCCTTCAGAGTTTCATTTGCAGTTATGTGTTTTGCAGAAGAACGTGTGCCTTCCAAAGCTGAAGTGCCAAGAAAACTGAGCCAGGAGAAAGTTACCACTGTTTCAGGTAATTAAAATCTTTCCTCTTCATTTTATGTATGCACTTTCTTTTTACCTTTATTTTCTTGTCTCTTCCCTTTGCTGTTTTAAAATAATGTTTTTATAGCTCTGTAAAGCTGTCTTTTTCACCTGGGTATTTGATGGCAGCAAAACTGCTTAGCACCACTTAGGATGCATGAAAACCACTTGAGAAGGATTTATAAAGTAAGCCAATTTATACAAGGTATTCCTTCCTGAATTACTTTGTAATGACTCAATTAGCTTTCGTTTCTGCACAAAGGAGATTTAGTTGCATAAATTAGCTTATCATCATTGAGGAAGTGTCACTGCTAAAGGACAGTTTATAGATACAACATGCAGTTGCTGTCAAACCTATAAGAATGTAATATAGACATCTGTGTATACTTTGTGCTTGAGCAGAACAGACTTCTGCCATTCAGAGACTAACAGGGGACAACAAGTTGCCCAAGGGACTGGCAATGTAGACGTCTCTGAAAAGGTCAACTTGACACAGGCTCTGACAATCGACCCAAAGCTCTGTCTTCTTTGATAAAAATCAGATAAACTTAAGACCACTAATTGATCTGCAGCCTGTTTAAATGTTGGCCATGCATATCTTCATTGCATATGATTACCACAGAAAGCAAATGAATTGGGTAAGAAATGCCAGAGTCCAGTGACAGCAGCATAAAAATTGGAAAAGGACACAAATGCCCAGAAAGGCTGTGAAGGATATTCTCTCAGCTTTAGCTGGCAAACTGCCCTTGTGCTAATTATCTCTGGGGCTGGAAAAATAACTGCATGCACCATCTAAAGTCACATGGCCAGACAACTTTTCTTGACAGAAAGGTATTTCCAGTTATGCTTAAAAACAAGATATATATGTGCTTCAAGGGCACAGACCTGCAGATAAACTATTGGTGATTTGACACAGCAAGTAGAGAAGACTTGCTTCTTATCAGACCTTACACCTTTTTGAGATCTGCTGCATTGTAACTGTGACCCGTGCTGACATGCAATCTGGCTCTCCTTCCCCCATAGTACATAATACACATAATTCTTTCAGGGCTGTCAAGGAAAGGGTGGGTGAGAAGAGTTCCTTTAGGAAGTAGCTCTGCAGTGCTCTTCCTGTTGCAGCATGTGGAGAGGAAACAGAGGCCTGATTTCCTGACCCATACAGGAAAGCAGGAACAGGTTGCTGTGAGGAGTTTTGGGTTGCTTTTCTTGGAAAGGAAACGAGAGCCAAGTCATCAGAGGCTGTTAGCATTGTGCTCTGCTAAAAACATGTGTAAAACAACATGACTCATTACAGCCTTAATATTTAGCACTCATTTAGACATTACCGTAATTATAAGAGTGTGTTGTCATAATGGAGCGTGGGGTCAATCCAATTATAAAGTTGCCAACAGCATTTTTTTTTTCCGCTAATGTATCTTCTTGAAGTTCTAAATGGTCGTACTTGTTAAGAAATCAAAACCTTAGCACCTTTATTTCTGAAAAGCTTCAACTGCTTTATCAGTCTTACTAGTATTTGTGTGATGTCCTTGAAAATACCATAACAGTTCTTCTCAGATATCAGATTAATTTCAAGCAATAATTTTCTGATCTGATCTTACTCAGTTAACTATTTTAACACTGGAAATTTGTTAGACTTTTAGGGCTGAGTTGACATGAGTATTTCTGATAGGCATCACATCATAAATATCTAACCCGACTCAAGAATATTTCATGATTTTCCACACAAACAGCACATACATTCTTAAATATAATTTATTGCCTAGCTTTATTAAACCTGAATTTCACAGAAAATAGTCTTCAAATTGTCTGTGAGCTTAGCCTGACAAGTGCAAAAAACCTTTCTTTTTTCCTATTCTTTTCTTGCCCTAACTTATCTCTACTTCAGTTAATGTGCAGACTTGAGTTCTTTTTATTCCTCTGGTCTTGATGCTGACTGTTGCTGCTGGATAGCTTTATGTTAATTGCTAGTGACCTAATTATTTAAAAATACTGAAGCATTGAAGAGTTTCAGCTATACAATATGGCTTGCTGGGTCTTTTTTGCTACCACTATCTACCCATTATCATTTCCACAATTTCAGTGTCATGTTCTATGCTGTCCGAGTGTAAATACCTTGATTTTGGAGTAACTAAGGAACACAGGGGAAGGGAAGTGAGAAAGGTTAGACTGAACAGATTGGGCTAGATTAGATATTGAGTCCAAATAAGTACACTACAATTATTTTGTCCTTATTTCACAATTTTTCTGGCATGTGGGAAAAAGGGCAAGTTAAGTAAGTAACAGGCATTCTTTGCAGTTAAGGACATCATCACAACAAAAAAATAACTGTGTTCTTTAATAAGAAAAAATAAATGTGTTCTTCTCAACACTGAGAGTCTAAATCACTTGTGTAAGACAGAGTCATTCTGGTAGTGTTAATTTTGAACCTCACCTGTCTCTCCATCTTTAAGCCTTCAGTATGGTAAATATTGAGCGTGTAATCACCAAAAGGGGTTACAGTTCATCACTTTCAAATATTGTTAAGTAGCCCAGACTAGTAATCTTCAAATCTGATGCTATAAACTTCTGAAGAATCTGATCAAGAGTCAAGGAATATGAATCAGAATGGCAAGCTGTTTAATATACTGGGCAGCAGGCCACGGGGGCGAAAGGAAAACACACACACGTGTTCCTTCATTCCACAAGCAATGCATAACCAGGTAATACTACTAGCTCTAAGTTACTACCACAGTAGGGTTTGCTAACTTAGATGCCCTCAATGTTAAAATAGAAGATTGGTGGAAACTGGGCTAAGTCACATTTATTCTAATGTTTTACGTTTCCATAATTGGGCTGTAACTCCTGGTTTGGTGTTTTTTTTTTTTTTCTGGTCAGTTTAAGTGTTCTGTCACGTTTGTGCTCAGAAATGGCAAGTGCCAAAATTGTCACCAGGTAGGGGGCAGGAATGGAAGAGCCTGCAGTTAGATTGGCTTAGGCTGCAATGAGGCAGCACACTTAAATCCCTCTGAAATATGTACTCTTAATCTGTTTTTCCAGGTTTTGGTTTTTTCTGTTTATTGAGGCTGTTAGAATATTCTTATAATTTTTTTTTCCCCTTGAGTAATCCATGGCCATTCTTAAGTTTTAAACAGTCTACAATATTTGAAGTGCATGCTTGAGTAATATACTTGTCAGATTTTATTTACCTGAACTGTTCACCTTTCTTTCTTCAAGCATGTATTGTCAGGTGCCAGTATTTTTCAGTGAAATAAGCAGCCTGAGCCTACTGTCAGGAGGGCTGGCAGCCATTGCTGTTTGATCTGTCAAATAAACTCTGAAGTGTTTTCATATTAGACAAAAATACCTGTTGTTCCTATTACTGTTACTGGAAAAACAGAGATGGCAGAAGAAAACCATGAGGAATTCTTTATGGAAGAGTTTTGGAAACTGTCAGATAGTTGTTCATCCAGATAGCTGTCTTGGAATGAAAGAAGTATTTCCTGGAGAAACAAACTATCTAAAATCCTGCTCAGCCATTTCTTGTGATTGGTAATATTAAAAGCAGTGGGTAGGTGAAAACAAACTGCTTTCTACCCTCTGCTACACATTATTTTTTTTTTATCATGTCTTATGCATATTTGTGGCCTAAGTGACCATGCCTTTGAAATATGACTGACTTTAGTTTTGCTATTATGTTACCATAGTATTTTTAAGGCACACAACATTTCGGTGTATGAGAAGAGAGTGTAATTGTGACAGAGTAATGCCAGCAAATCAATACCTTTTGAATGTGAACTCTAATGGGCACATAAGTTCTTGATGCTAAATCCACCAGCTGTTTTCAGGTATTACATGTGTTTAAGAAGCTCCACATAATTTCATTACCACATAAATACCAAATCTTTTACCCAGGTCTCCTGGTTTTGTTTTATTTGGTTCTTCAGAGGCAATCAAATGAAATTTGGCAGGGTCCTTTCCAACTGAAAGGGAGGCTGAAGTAAGAATGGGCTTGTGTTTTGCAGAGGTTTCTGCAGCTTTTTTTTGGTTCTACCTACGTGTTTGTGAAGCACTGTGAATAATTTTAGGAAGCTTTTTGCCCTTTAGATGTTTAGATTCTGAAGTTAAATTTATAATTGGCTTTTATGCATGTGTAGTTGCAGTTACAGAATTTGGAAAAGCTTGTGCTGGTGGGTGTGAGAGGGGATTTCAAATCTGAAATTAACACTTGTGGAAGATCAGCATAGTTGTTCACAAACTTACACTGGCACTTTCTCTCCCTGTTTTCCATTTCTGTGCTCCTGACATACTTGTATATGTTTTTCTGAGCAATGTGGCTTTCTAATTTAAACAACTCTGTCTTATGTTGAATTCACAAATGAGGGCACAGAGCCATGGTTAGTCTTTGGGCAACGTCTTCACTGTTGCAATGAGCTTATTTTAAAACACATCTATTCCAGTGTTGCTGTGTTATTAGTTGAGTTGCTTTCCCACTTAAGGCTTAATTAAATGCTCGTGATGAACATCTAGGGAGAGATGTCTCACCCACTGTGGGATCTCTTCTGTTGCTGATGTTCTCCATGTAGCTCCTGTTAATGTTAACAGGCATTACTTCAGGCACATAAAGCTAAGAACAGATCTCAAAGTGATATAGGTCAGCGTGAAAAGTCATGATTAGTTTCAATGCAATTCTGAAGAAGTAAAAATACCGATTAATGTATTTTAAACCAAATCAATAAGACAACTGCTGAAAGTTTTGAAAGGTGGGATATACTGAAATAGCTCTTTTAGTTTTTTCTCACGTGGGCTTACATTATCTTTTACGAGATAGAGCTGGGAACTGTGATCAGTGCAGTATCAAAAGACTGGCAAGAGATTCCAGTGTAATATTTATCACAAATTAATTTGGCGCTAACCTGTGTTACTGGTTATAATTATCTAGTCCTAAATTGGTGAATAATGAGCTGACAAATAGGAAGGGCCAAAATTTGGAGGTGCAACATTTAAAACTGATTCCGCCTTCCTCTTGAAATCATTGTCTATGCATTTTACAATAGTCAAATCTCTTGTTTCTGAATGGTTGGGAGTTTTTATATATATGTATATATAGCTGATTTTGGTGTGATGACAGACGAATTTGTGCACTGGTAGTCAGAACGCCCCCTAGTGCCATATAGCAAAGTGGTAGCTACTAATCACCAGTTCATGGAAAATTAAATGGTGGCTAACTTGCACAGCAGTTTTGAATTCAAGGTTGTGAATATTTAGCCTTATGACAGTATTGCCATCAAAACAAGACAGCACAGAACACAGACTGAAGTGGATAAACAGAAAACAAGCTCTTCTTGCTCATACAGAGAGTATTAAAATTAAAATCTAAGCGTTTGTCAAAATAGGGAAAACCACAAGTTGATACCGCTATATTTTTTTATAGCGTGACACTTTCTCTCGCTTGATACTTGATATTTTAGCAGGATTTTTTCAGTAATAAAATGAACCAATCATGATTAAATTGTAAACTATAAATAATGGCGTAGAGTGCTAACGACATGCAAATGTAACTGGTATATGTTGGAATAACCAGCAAGCCTGCTGTTCAGGGATCATATAACAAAACTAAGATGACAGCCTTGATCCAGCCAGTTCAGTGATATTTATGTTATCAGAATTAGAAGATAGCTTTCCAGTGATGTAAATTATTAGTACATATACATTCTGTCTGGTTAGTGTATACATAATGTAACTGGTCATCTTAGTGGTATTGCTTACATTCTTTTTGCATTAACTCATCCCACTCCATTCTCATGGAATTAAAAACAGGAAATAGTTTGCAGTGTAACAGAAGCACCCAGTGTATTTAACCGTGTGTAAGCACTGTGTTTCAATAGATGTACTCTGTATTGTAAGTGTATGACAAAGCATTTATTACTGTGTTATTGCCGTATTACAGAGCAAAGAGTGCTAAATAATCAATCAGTTAATGGTCTGTATGGCAGCTTGAACACAGCACATCCATTGTGCTTATGCTGTTAGAAGGATGAGTTTATGACTGTAGTGTAGTTGCATGTTTAGCCAGAGCTTAATGTCCTAAACTGGAGCTGACACAAATATTTTTAAAATGCAGCTTCAGCAACAGTTTCCAAGTTCTCCAATATTTCAGAAGGAACAATCAAGGATTATCTCAAAGGTTCTCAGAGAAGTTATTTAGTTTTGTTGGAGCAGGAGAGGGAAGGGGGAGTGTATCACAAAATACTTACTTTGGCTTCCTTTCACAGATTATTAATTATATTCTAGCAATTTTATCAGTTTCAAGTTGAGATACAAATATGGCTTGCTAGAAATAGAGCGAAACTAGCTGCTTAAGTTGCAGCTGGAAAATGCTTTGAAAACCTGTAACTACATGTCTTTGAGTGATACAACTTGCCAGTGAAGGGCTCGCACATTAAACTTGGTTTCCACTTGCTTTTGTGGTATGAAGGAGCTGTTTCTAAAAAGAGGAGTAAGAAATGTGCACTAATAAATTGCTTTCTAGTATCTGGAGGTTGAAAGAGTAACTTCAATCCCTCAATCTTTCTCCTTTTCTAATTAGATGCTGTTCTCGGTGCAGATGGCAAAAATACCGATTACGCCAATTTTTATCAAGGTTTGTGGGACTGCACAGGAGATGTACCTGATGAGTTGACATTTAAACGTGGTGACGTTATCTACATTCTCAGCAAGGTACGGCGTGCTACTGGGGCTACGTAGCTGTAAAAAGAGAGCCATGGCAGAAGGGCACATTCCCACAGTTCTATGGGGGGAAATTGGCACTCCCTTTCAGATCCTTTGTTTGCAGTCAGATATTCACTGCAATTAATTATTTTGTCAAATGAACTATAATCACATCTAAAACATAGCCGTGTAACAGGAATTAACTTAAAAGCATGTTTATTTACTTGTTAAATCTTGGCTACCATTTGTTAACTGATTTAGCAGGAGACAATGTGCTTTCTGCTTGTAAAAGTTAACCTTGTAGAATTTTAAATTATCTTGTATGTTATGTTTTTTGTTTCCTGTTTTATATTCCTGACTGTGCTGATTCTGACTTTTTGGGCATCTTGGTACAGAAGACGGTTTGTTTTTTTGAACTGTGCTTTCATCTTTGTATGTATATTGTAATTGTTCTGACAGCTCAGATTCCAAGTTTGTTTGCTCTGACAGATATGGGCAATTTTTAATTTACTGCTTTCCCATTTGCAAAGCAAATGAGAAACAGAATTCCTCTTATCTAAAGTGATGATAAGCAGTATAAGCATGAAATTTTATTCTACTTTAATGTTGGTTAATTTTCTTATTTTTCCTTACCCCCCCAACAAAACAAAACCTCTCCTAAAATATCTCTCTCATGGTCCATTGAAGTCTACTTCTGAACAGTTCATCAAAGGAAATTTCTCTTTTCCCCACATATTGGAAAAAAGCTGAGCTTTTCAAGTTCTCATTGAAAAAACCACCTTTTAAAATATATGTAGAATATATATCTCAGCTGTAATTGCCGTTCAGTATAATTAATGCCAAAGAGATTGTAGCTTACTGAAATATGCAAGTTAGGTGCATGAAAGCGAAAGGCATCTGTTTGTCTTAGTTTCAAACTCTTCAGTTTTGTCACAGTTGCTTTAAATCTTCCATGATACCTTTAACTGCAATGTTTCCGGATAATAAATGTAACAGCTTCTGTTTAAATAAATTTAAGATTTATGGATAGAAAGATAGTCCCATATAAAAAGATAGAAGATATATTACTAATGGTAGTGTGACCATGTATGTCTTTTGAGGTATTTCATTGTCACTTAAAGTAATAACTGAATTGCATTACTAAAGGCCGGATAACACTCTCGGATTGGGCAGAATTTTAAGCAGTTACACAGCACTGAAGAATGGTAATAATTTAAAATAACCACCTCTTCCCCCTCTCCCTCCCCCAAAAAAGCCCATGAACAAATGGATTCCACTGTACGAGTTTGGCCTCTTCCTGGGTTGTGCTGTTCTGGTACAGTATGGGGACTAAAATCTTGATCTTCAGCTCATAGGTGAAAAAAATGATTTGCTACTCCTTCCCCAAAAGAGTGGGAAACTTGATTTAAAAAATGGAGCAGAATAGAAAAACAGTAGCTTAAGCTGTCCTCTGTATATCAACTGTCTTATGGTCATGCCGTGATTACTCCATAATCGGTCCTTGAAACAGGCTTGCTGTTGCTCCAGATGTATAGGGCCTCTCTCTTTGGGAATGATTTCTACTCCAAAATACAGCCCAGAAAATTCAACCCTCTTTCGCTTAAAGATTGTTACAGCTTTTTCAGAAAAATGAGTGTTGGCCACTACTGTCAGCTCTGAATTTAGGGTCCTTGGAGGGGAAAGTGCCAGGGAATTATCCATCTTAACCCTCCACTTGATTCAGTTTCAAGGTCTGATCATTTACTAGCTCTTTGTCTGGTAAGTGAAAATATAACCAAAGGAAAAGTGAACCTAACTATCCTGAAGTGGGTCAAGACTTTTCTTCAAAAAATATTTCCTAATCCACTACATTAATACTTGGATTTTGTGGCAGTCGGCAGGAATCCTTGGCAATTTTTTAATTTTTTCACACCATCTAGTGGTTGAAAATGAGAGATGCAGGTACTGACAGGAGGTGATGTGTATGGATCCAAAATGGTGTCATAAATTCAGCTTCAGCTTGAACCTAGCTATGGCTTTATTGCCTTTCTATCATATCTCAGCCAGGTATGAACATTAGTCTTGAAAATCACATTTTGCTGATAAGGAAGTAAGTACGGGTATAGCAGTATTATAGTAGGAAGGGTGAAGCATTAACAAAATATCGAGCGTCTTTGTGCAACATATAATAGTTCTTTGTTTTACAATGAAATATAAATGTTATAGCTTGCTCTGATGAATGTGATAAGGTAGATATTTGTCTCGCCCAGCAATAATTATGCCAAAGCAATATATTTTTACCTGCTTTTCACAGACCTTTATAGAAATTAGAGGAAAAGTGACTGTTTTGTTTCCAAGAAATGAGATCATTAGTACAACAGAAGTAATTATGAGCCAGTTTAGCAAATTTGGGCATTGATATAATTTAAGTAAAGCAAGAGGAGAAGTATGTTACATGTAAGTTTCTAGGTGAATGCCTTTTAGAAGAATGAGCAAGGTTTCAGTTTGGCAATGTTTACTTCCTAAAATAGCTAAGCATTATTCAAAGACCAACCCCCATAATTTGCTCTAAACTGAGTGTCAAAATTCAATGTTAGTGCAATGAGCATGATTTGCATGCTTATGCTCTGATAATACCAATACCTATGCCCAACTAGTGTAATTACTCCAAAACCCCATGTTTTCCTTGTTTTAAAGGTGCATTAAAAAAACTATTTTAGCTATTATCTAAATATTTACATCCATTGTGGCTTTTGTGTGGCAGGAGTCCTATGGGCTCTTACAAAAAAAAATCCAAAAATTTTTTCTATGTTTTTGTACCTTTGAGAGTTTCCTTCAAAAGTAGAGTTTTTAATCTGAGCAGAATTAGCAGAACTATTTCAATGGTTGTTAACTTTTTTTAAAAAAATTAATTTTGATTAATTGATCAATGTATCTGTACAGATAAACTCATACTGTTATAATTTTAATTTAATATTCTTCAGTATTCAAGTGGCTTTTATAACTTACGCTATAAATCATGTGAACTTTCAGAAAGCTAGATACCACTCTCCTGCTGTGCAGTAGAAAACATTTTATGGCTCTACTGATAGAGGGACTCATTAATAAGATTTCTTAGTTAATATTGACTTCTTAGTTAATATTGACTATTAGAAATGCAATACTTGGGCATCCTGTTTTCTAAAAGGATGACTGCTCTTAACTCCTGCTCATTTATAGGCTTGCCTTTGCTTTCAAGCCCATATGATAAATGGAGAAACAAACCCTGACATAACAATCCTTTTTATAAATCTTCCATAGCTGTACTCAAGAAATCAATTTCCAGAAACACAGACAACTGTGAATGAAGGTAGCCCTATTTTATTTTATTTTATTTTATTTTTTTAAGTTTGGCATGCGCAATTTATGCAAGTGCAACACTTGCAGTATTTGTTTGTTTGCTTTCGGTGCATGTTTTTTGTTGGGAAATTCCATAGTTTTATCAGCCAAATCCAAGCAGTAATGGAAATTTGCTTAGATGCTAACAGGCACCTGCTTGGTAGAATTACTGACATTTCTTAACTTTTAAACTAATTTAATTCCCCTCTCATTTATATTTCTATTTGCAGTAAACCCACAAATAATACTTCAAAATCAGAAATTCTATCTCAAACTGGAATTCTCCTTCCCTGTTGTTATTTCAGTACATGCCAATGCACTATAATGCTGCTCACTCTGGTATTTATGTTTCCTGGAAACCTCATCTATGACTTAACCCTTTGCTCTAGAATTTTCCATGAAAGTAGAGTGTTAACTTGGTATCTAGATTACCCTTTATTCAGTGGTTGCACATTTCCAGTGTGGCAGACTTTTGTTCTTTCAATACAAGAAATGTCTGTTAAAACGCTCACATCTCAACCTGTATTTTTTGCTTAGTGAAAAGACAAAGAAAGAAATCTCCATAGCTCAGATTACTGCTTATGAAATAAAGTACAAGTTAACAGTGCAGCTGTTGCATAATCAGTGTGAGCATTTTGTACATTATCGGTATAATATTCATAAAATGTTTTTATTTGGTATTTTTCAAAAAGATGTAAAAGGCATACTAAAATCTTGAGTGTGGTTGTGGTTTTTTTTTTTTGTTTTTTTTTGTCAGGCTATTGTCTGACTGATCATACCGAGATCCGTATTTAACAGTAATTTCTCTTTCCATGACCATACTTTCTATGTCTACCTTAGCAAACAGGGAGTACCAATAGCAGCAGATTTGCAGAGTGAAACACTTAGCGCTGAGGCCCCGGCATCCACACCATGTGTTTTCAAAGGGGTTTGATGTCCAAAGAGGTCTAGCCTGGTTTGTGGAATGAGAACACGTTGGTGGTTGGAACACATTCAAGTGCTTCTTCCATTTTAGTTTCATCTGAAAGAAATGTAGCATGTGTGCTCTGAGACTGACGGCTCTGCAAAGTGAGCCAAGGTGGGGAAAGTGGGAGCATTGGGAGATTCGCTTGAGTGCGACGCTTCTGATCAAAACTAAAATGCATTACTAAGCCGTACATTTCCTTCTTCTGGCTTGTTTAGGTATATTCCTTACAGGGGGAAAAAAAAAAAGATACATGGCTAAATATCAGGTAAGACCAAAGACCTTGAAATGGAAGGTTAGTTAAGCTAGGCTAACGCCAAATGACTCTAGCTCTGTTGGTTTGCAAACTGATAATATGTAAGTATTTACCTACCTGATTAGAAAAAATTTTGGTATTGTGTCATCTAATGGAAAACAAAATGGCCCTTGTATCATTCCAGGGTGTTTTCAGGGGCCAGTTTTGGTTTGGGATTCAGTCTGCTTACCCTGATTTATATTTGAACTCTTTAATTGGTGTCTATTTTGTCTCATGTCATTGCAGGAAATAAAACTTAATAATGCAACCATACAATAAATCTGAGGCTTATATTCTTAAAGGTGACCATTTTATTGCTGTCTTAAAACAACTCTACTACCTGTGAAGAAGTCTCATTCGGTTATCTAAAACATCTGTCATTTTCTGCTTTTTAGAGAAAATGCTATTCTGTACCAAAAATGGTCCCTGGTTGATAGTGTATCATTCAGCAGTTACACGAAAGGAAGTTCTGATTTTTTTATTAGCTAGTCTGAATCTCCTGGATGAATTAGAGGCGTTTTAAAATATTACCTTGCTGAAATTGCCCCCCAGGATATTCTTCAAAAAAAATTTCTCCCTGCTTCCTGCAAATCTTTAGCTTGATAGGGGAGGCTACTTATTTTAACCCCAAACATGGCTACAGATATGTTTTGCTTTTCAGTTTTAAAGTTTGCAGATCTTCAGCCTGTTAGTTAATATTACTTACAGCGACACTGGAAGAGGGCAGGAGGAAAATCTTGAATTCACACACTTTGGTTATGTTTTTTTAAAGTATCACTCCATTGTTTTCTTCAAGGCATTGAAATACAATGATGATTTTCAGCAACTCTCTTTAAAAAACAAAACAAAAAAAACTACCCCACAAACACAAAAACCATACCATATGTATTGAACAATAGGGACTAATTGAACAAGGACCAGATGTTCTCAACTTTTGCTGAAGTCAGTAGAAGTTAATATGGTGCAAAGCATCTGGAGATCCTCATTCACGCAGAGGATCTGTTCTAAAGGTAGAGACTGTTCTGGAAATCCTCTTGCATATAAACATTTTCTCATCTTGCGTATCAAAATTCTCTTCTATGGAGTACCAAAATCTTGGATTTAAAAGGTAGCTGTAAAAAACAGGTAGTGTATTTCTACCTACTGTGTTTTTCCCAAGTGCAAAAACTTCTATGATCAGTGTCTGATGGAGTCATAGGTGCAGTGAAATTGGTGGGATGGGGACAAGGAGAAGCATCTGCTCACAGTGTGTTCAGTTGAGAGCATTTAAGGAGCCTGGAAACCCTGATGGGATTTCCCTCCCCCCCCCCCGCTATAACAGTGTGCTGTACAGGGGGTGTTTTGCCAGCATGTTAAATCATAACCTGTTCCTTGCCACCCTGTAAAATTATTTCACTTTGGTTAATAAATTTCCACAGGGGGGAAAAAAAAATACCCGCTCTCAGAGACAGTGGAAACACAGAAGTGGCTTAGAAAGCATTTGGTCCTTTGCGAAGGTTGTGTTCTGTATTATTTGGTGTAGTATGTTCTGCTGCCCTGGTGCTCGTCTTCCAGGGGTTGCGGTGGCCCCTTCCTCCCCCCTCCCCCCCCGCCTAGCATTGCCTGGTATGGCAAATGTGCTCCCCGTCACATGGCGGAGCTGGGCTGTACACTTGTGCATTCTCCTCATGGTAGGGCAGCTGGATCTGGCCCTGCCCCCCTCTCCTGTCCCTCTGTTTGCCTTGGAGCAATTCATTTTGCAGTTATTGAATTTCTTTGGAGAGTTATTTTCATACAGCGAGCATCGCAGCACCTCTGGATCTTGATAGCATTTCTACATAAGGAGAAAGCAGCTTTGTGTTAGTAAAACATTGTCAGGAGCTGACTGCAGGCCTCTTTCTAGTGATAACAGAATAACCACATAATATAGCTTTATAGCACATGATTAATAGAAAATAATTACACATCCTACAAAGGGATGCAATATTTCTTATAAATTGACTACAATGGTTTCCTGTAGATTAAAGGACTCTTCATTATTTTATCAGTCCTTCTGAAGTATAGTCGCTTGCCTATGTTAGCGGTGATGTTAAGAGCTGAGTGCAGTGAGGGATACCAGATGGTAAACCCAGTGGTACCTGAGATCTGCAGCTGATGCTTGCAAAGGCACTGCGCTTCCCAACTCTTAAGAATTCGTATCAAACTCCTAGCTGTATTCATATCCTTCTGCATATTAATCATTATTTCCCACAAATGTGGGCTTTGGACTTTTATTCTACACATCGTAAGCAGCGGTAATAGACATATGGACCTCACAACAGCAGTGTATTAATTAAATTGTATCGCTATGAAGGAGTTTATAATTGATAACGTTGATAGAAACAGTACATCAATTAGGATTTTATATGTGACTTCAGGAAAGGACTGGGGGGGACTGCTTATCTGCCTGACTAGTAACCATGCTTGTGGTACTGAGGACAGAAAGGAGTGGTTAGGAGTTTGAAGAGAAATGTCTGTACTTTAATCAGTTTAAAAGGGAGTGCTATCTAATTATTCTAAAACCTGAGATTAAAGTTTTATATTCTTGGTAGCCAGGTATCTGCACCATATTTTTGTTCAGACTTCTATAGACTGCAGATAGTTTAATTGGGATTCATGTTGCTCTTGAGACCCATGCAAAGAATAGTAATGTAAAGTAAAAGCTTCTGTGTTGCAATATTGTCCGTATGCTATAATGGTTCTAGTGAATCCTTAAATTAGTTTACTAGTCTGTTACATCAACATTCATTTCATCTTCTCACTTAGCTTCATGCCACAGCAGTAAGTGGTGTATTAGTAAGCAGCAAGCCCCAGAAAGTTTTCAAAACAGCAGCATGATTTAGTTTTAATTTGAGGTATCAGAATTGTTTCTTTAGAAACAATTATTTCTAAGCTTATGTAGTGTTGCTAAGTGGAACATTTTCAATGGTTAATGTAGTCCACAAGCTCTTTCTATGCCATTTGTCATATGCAATTTAATGACCGTTTAACTAAGCCACTTCCCTCATTTCATGTATTGTTTGCTTTTTTGGCTGACGTCTAGCAAAACTTGCTTAATCACTCTTGTCAGTCACTTCATGAGTTCTATGTAACAGCTTAAAATCTTTTGTTGTTTTCTCTTGGAGAGATTTATTGCTGAGATTCCAGTAGTATACGTGAGTACTGCTCCTTTCATCAATTTCCCACTTCAGTCTAGAAACCTAGTTTGTATATTTAAACAGCATATTGTGAGATAAAACATAGATTTTTTTTTTTTTTTTTTTTTTTTTAAAGCAGTGTGATCTGGAACATTATAAACCTCAGCGTCAGGGTATTATTTAGCCTTTAAGGGTTTAGGGTGTTTTGTGTATCCCCATGGGAAAGGTTGTGAGTGGTTCTTAACTTCTGTGTAGAGCAGTTTGCACTGAAGATCAGGTTCAGATACCGCTAGCCTTTCAGACCAGACCCATCCCCAGCAGTCTGTTCTGCAGTGGAATGTGGAAGAAGGTGGAATTATTTTTGCAGCTTTCTAGTTTGTGTGTTTACGTCATAAATGAAGGTTTTCCTGCTGCTTTTTATGTGGATTTTCTTTAAATCACGCTTACTGCAGTATTTTATGGATGCTGAGATAGTCTCTTTTAAATCACCAATTCACTGTGAAGAGAGGGAAGAAAATGTTTAATTTAAGACTGGTGTTCAGCCTTGCACAATAAGAAAATATAAGATTGTGTGTGTGCCTGAATGCAAGCCAAAAAAAAAAAAAAAAGCCTGGGCCCGCATGAAAGTGGGCCATCAACAGGGCTTCATCTTAGTTAAGCACAGGGAGAGCTGAGTACACTAAGCACCTCATAGGACCCTAGAGAACTCTCGACCAGGCCAAATATGCCAGCAGCAAATCATTATAGCTCGGGCTCTAATGAAGCTCCATTAACCCTTAAGCTCCACTTGACTATAACTGGAAAACTTTCTCTACAGTCCAAATAATAGCTTCATCTCAGTAGGACCATTATTTCAAAATCCTACAGCCTTTTGCTCTTCTCATCAGAAGAGCAGCATAGCAGGAAGCAGATGTTGCATATCAGAGATATCTGTGTATTTTGTATTTTCCATGTTTGTTCCAAAGTGATTTCTATCTTACTAATCATTCCATTTTGAATGGGGTCTCTGTTTTAATAATGCTTCATTTGTAACTCAATATATGCGTGTGTGCAATTTCAGCTGTTACAATTTATTGAACCGCTGTTAGGATTGATCTTAAAATATTTACCTCATGGGAAAAAAATTAAATTTGGATGCCACAATACTCTTACTTGGTATTGCTTTTGGAAGATATTATTTCTTTAAACTATTATAATTCATTTTGTTTCATATTTATCTCACTAAGCCTAAACAAATTTCAAACAAAAGTACATTAGTCATCTGTCAGACATATGAGATCTGCTGTAGAATTTTCTGCAAGCCTAAAGCAATAGTAGACTTTGTCCATAGAGATTATGTATTAGATATATAGTGTTCTCTTCACATTTGAGCAAAGTAGTATTTAAAAGAAATTGATTGTAAGTTTCTTAAGAGTTTAGCCTTGTGATACTGAAAGAATCCCCGCTGATTCTTATATGTCAACGTTGCGCTATTAGATTTTAGTCACAAAGGTAAGATTTTTATATTTGTGGTGAATTCAGGATGGAGAGGTCAGCTATTTTTAGTAGGTGTTACAGAGAAGCGTGGCCGTAATTAAGAAATTTTCCTGAGTATGCCTGGCTTTTTTAAAATTTAGCTTCTGTCTGCCTAACTCTGCATGTGAATGCCTCTAACAAAAAGATAATAATGTTTTAATTTTCAGTTGAAATGATTGTAACTGTATATAAGAGAAAGCATCCATAAGGAGTTGCATACAAAACTCTATTGCATTTATATCAGACTAAAGGTTAATATTGCATATTGTTTTCAATTAGGAGTACAATAGATTTGGCTGGTGGGTAGGAGAAATGAAGGGAACCATTGGCTTGGTGCCTAAAGCCTACATAATGGAGATGTATGATATTTGAGAGGCCTGGGTAAGTACATTTTAATCCAATCTTCTGTAATGGCTTATATGTTCCCTTGTTCTCTGTTTCATAAGTATTTCTTTCCTGGAACCTTTGTAGGAGTCCTGTTAACATAAAGATTATGGCAAAATATATTGAAGGTTCAATTAAAGCACTTTTTCTGGGGTTCTAGATGAAATATTAAATCACAGTGTACAAAAGATGATGTATTTTATAACTATGTTCCTTTTCCAGGGTTTTGTTTTGAAAAATAAAATTGGTGTTCTTTCTAGTTAGTCTTGTTACTTTAGTAATATGTACGTATCTGCACAGAAAACTGTGGAAGGGGATAGATATTTGGGCTGGGCTTGATACGCATGTTTGAGGTATTTTGGTTAGTGATGAACTTTCAACTTCCCTCTCCCTAATCAGGAGAAATCTGCGCTTGAAATCGAGTGGTGTGCAGCTGCAGTTTACAGACCCGGGCTCTGAAAGAAGAAGACTCTGCCGTACACGTTTTGTGGTTTCAGTGAATGTAGTCAGATCGTTGCCTTGTGTATATTAAACATTAAAACTGCAATTGATCATAATTCTGCGGAAATGTTCTTCTTAGCCACCTTTTATAGAATTGTAATTTTAGGAAATGAAATAGATGGTAATTAACATATGGGGCACAAGCAGCCAAACAGTGCCTGTTGCTCTTTGCTTAAGCAGCAGTCTGTATAGCTGTAGGTTTGTGGTCTTTCAGGGAATTTGGCTGTGTTTTCCTGTTCCTCCCATGTAGAAAAATTAAGCTGAACTCCTAAAGTAGGAATCTATTACTCAGTTCACGCATGTATTAACCTCTTAATGCTCACTGTATGTTTTGTGCAGTTTCCTATGAAAATGAAGGGAAATTTATGTATAATATTGCAAGGCTTCAGGGTATTCAGCTTCCAAACATTTTTGTATTATGTTTTAGCCAATGATTTATTTTTCTCATATATTTCGTGTTGTTATTGTTAATTAATATTTTGTTACCACAAAATGAAGGCTTGGCTCTTTTGCTGATGTAATAAATCAGCCTGTGTGGTAATACTTCCCTGATACCATTCTGACTTGGAGAAATGGATTACGTGAAAATTTGTAAAGAGATAATATATTAAACCCCACAATTTTTGCTAAGTCAACATGAGCTAAATGGCAGGTAAGAACAATTTTTGTCTGTGGTAGCATGAAATATTTTATCTGTACCTTACAGATAGATACTTTCACAGGGTCAAATCTGGGTACCTTGTTGGTATGTGGAATTTCTGATGCAAGTTGTGCAACAGACCTCTTCAGCTCTACGTGGGTTAATAACAGCTACCTGCAGTTGTAGTGTCAAACTCAGAACTTTGTGGCTAAAAGCATCAGTTGAAACATGAAGAAGTAAAATACACTAAAATACTCTCGCTTGCGGACAAGGGGCTGGGCAGAGCTAACACTTTAAATCCGTCTTGTTTTGGAGATGTGCTTTACTACTAGCGTGCAAGATCAACTTTTTTGAATCCTCCCACACACTTGATTTGTGAGACCCTTAATCTGCCAAAGAGGCAGGTCAAGCCAGTCTGCGAATTGCTGAGCCTGTGCAGGTCCCCTTGTAGTCGCTGGTGCTGTTTATGCTTCAGGCGGGCCCTGGAAACACTGCGGGTTAAAAGGTGACGTTAGTCTGAACTCAGAATTAGATCCTTTTGGTAAGCCAAGATGATGTGCTTTATTTTTGCTAATGTACGGTACTGGATGGCGCGCAGGATTCTAATAGGAGTCAAACAGGGAACAGGGTTTTGCTGTAATTTTTTTAAAGAAGAGATAGTCATTGAAATTGATTCTGTGTGTTATCAGTGAAGCATTAAAATGATAGATTATAGTCTTCAGATCTTTTACTACTTTAATTTATCAAGCGTACTTGTGGATTGTGTACAGAATGTGAAGCGTTAATATCACGGCTGGAAAAGCTCCCTCTCTCTTGTTAGCGTGGCAGCGTAATAAATCTGCCCACCGAAATGTCGGCTTGTTAATGATGGGATTCTGCCGGCGGCCGCTGCCACCACCTACTTTTTTGGGGGCGTAAATCCCCCCTTCTCTCTTTGAGTCCAAGTGGAGGCCTTGCCCGGCCCGGCCCTGCGCTGCGCGGCCTTGCCCTGCCCGGCCCGGCCCTGCGTTGCGCGGCCTTGCTCGGCGTTGCCCTGCGCGGCCTTGCCCTTGCGCGGCCCTGCGCTGCGCTGCGCGCCCGCGGCGGTAGATGGCAGCAAATTTTCATAGCACGGGAGGAGGCCTCGCCCGTCCCCTTCCCCCTCCCATGCGCCCTTCGCCGCTTCTGCCGTTTTTCCAGGAGAGGGAGTCCCATCCCAAGCCATGAGCAGCCGGCCCGCCCGGCGCTTTCTCTCCTGGGTGGTGTCAACCCGAGCAATAAAATCTCTTTTGTCTGCAGTTCTCCTTTAGGGCTCCCCCCCGCCCCCCCCAGTACATATGGGAGGGAGTAAACAAACTGCCTTAAAATTCAAAACGTGAAAGATGTCCCGAAACTCCCTTGAAGTGCCTTGGAATAAACCAGCAGTGGACCACGGATGAATTGTTGGCTTTAAATTCTGCGCGAATACCATAACCTTTTTTGGATAAGAAAAATCTGTGTTTAACACAACTTAAATCAAAACTCAGCGGTAGAAAATGCCAGTGGCTTTATTTTCTTTGTTTACTTAGGTTGCACTTGCCTTACCGTGAACAGTAAGCTAATTTTTTAAAAGGTGATTGCAAGTCATATTTTGTACAGCGTTTTACTTGATTATTTGCTCTGTTCTGGATTTGTACGATACTGCCATTAGATCTTACAATAATGTTCTACTCTGCAAATTTTTAAGGTTCAAATAAAGTTTAATTGTTTGCAAACTGTTATGATGCTAATAATTCAACAGCCTGCTGTGTTACTAATGAAATTACTTTGTTATGATTAATTTGGAAAATAGTGTGTTGATTGTAGTAATTAAGCACAACAAGGTGAAGTAAATGATTCTAATGCCATCTGGCCTCCAGACTGAATGAAGAAATGAAATGGAGCTGTCATTTGAATTTATTCAGAGAAGTAAGGGTAATACAAATGCTTTTTATAGCAGAGGCACTGGATATAATCATGCCACTCCAGTATTTTTTCGTGTACTTCCATACACAGATAACTGGTTCACATAGTTTTCCAGCATCTAGTCAGGAGGTACCTCTTTGTGCGTACCGCCGCTAATTACGTGTACTGATGGTAGTGTATGCGCCAGTTCTTCCATCAGAGAGAAAATAGAAAGGTTCCTTCCTTAATGATAAAAACTTTCTTTGACTGGAATTAAGCTGAGTGTGAATGCTAATTAAGATCCCATTCTATATTCAAAGCCAAATGCTGCATAAACTTTGTTCTTTTTGGGTCTGCAGTCTGAGTATGACACAGCATTAGAAGGAGCGTAAAGAATAACCCTTTAGAACCTGATCCAAAGGCTGCTGAAACTGAGAAGCTATTGAATTCGCTTGCTTCTGCATCAGGCTCTCAGAACAGTACCTCAAAAACAGGCAATACAATTTCTAAGTGCCTTCTGCTGAATACTCTTTGTCCCCTTTCTGAAAGAGGCGCAATTATTTCTGTAAGCTGAACTAAACAAAAGAAAGGCACCGACTTCTCGATAGAAAAGAGAAAAGAAATAGAAATCCATTTTTCTATCTCAGGTAAAGCAAAACGAAGTTGTGGCTGTAGATCAGAGTCCTGGCTTGGTAAAGTGCACTGGGATCTGTAGGAAAGCTGTAAGATACTAAAACATGTGATGAAAGTACCCAGGTAGATGACGATGGCGTGCTCTTCAGCTGCATGAGCCATTTGATGTTCCTCTCATCTCTCAAGTTGATGAAAAAATTTTTGATACGTAACTGTGGGAATAAGCGCATGAATGGAAACCTTATAAACAACTTTCCACTCTACATAGCACAAGGTACTGATAAACGGTAAGACCTTCACTTACCAGGGTTTCTCTAAAGCTGACATTTCTCAGACAAGTGTCTGCTTAATTCCATCTTTATTTAGAAAAACTGACACTGAGCTCAGTGCAGAGTGCTCTGCCAAATCTGCATCTCTTTCAGAGTTCATCTCCCGCTCAGCATCCCGTGCCTTACTGTGAGGGACTAGCACCAACCAACTGCAGACTATGGACTTAAAATCGTGGATTCCAGCTGGGTGTAAGCGCAGTATTTCATGCTTCTGGGATGAAATTGTGGCTTGGCTGATCTCTCTTTGCTACAGGAAAAACTAAAGGGGGGGCCAAGATGGTGACAGGGTGTGCAGGTCAAAGGGATGCCACTTTTCTTATCCAACTGGGTTATGCCAAGGAATATATACATATTTTCCCTTTAAATTGTAAAGCAGATCAGGCAGTGATAAGCCATGTTATATCATAGCCTTGTATGTTTTTGTTTAGGAGTGATTTTGTAATGGGATCTAGACAATTTTGTTTCTTCTGCTTGGAATTTTCCTTGGTCCAAACGACCACACAGAGAAAGTCACAGGGAGCTGGGTTCAAAGCAGAGGAAAAACCTCTGCACCTGAAAGCTGTGCCAACGCGAGTCAAATTTAAAACTGGAAATATCAGCTTCTTCCCAGCCTTTTGGGAGGAACAAGTCTTTTAATTAACAGGAACAACTTAAAAATCCAAGGTGTCATCTTGTAGCAATGTGTGGGAGAATAAAGTGCAGGCCGTCTGAGAAGAAGAGCTGCTGGTAGATGAAGAGGCAGATAGTTTCAAATGCCACTAAACCCCAATCTATCTCTATTAATTTTCTGCTGTAGCAAACTGATGTGTTGGAGCTTTTATCCTAAAGTAGCCTCAGCATCTCACAACCCATAGAATAAACTTCCTTTCACCCTCTATTGTAAAGCAAGTGCTACTCCACAGAGGTATTCAATGGCTAATGAACATTTTACAGCGAGACTTTAAAGTTTATGCTGGGACATGAAAAAAAAATAAATTCCACATTCAGTTACAACGGGAGGATTTATGTTGGCAGAATAGAATTACCAGTTCGGCCACTTCCAGTCTGCTATAATTGCTTGCGTATTTGTAAATAGTGCCATGGGATTTTTAACGGCCACAGGCAATCGGGATTTTAGTTTTACACCTTACGCTATGAAACAGGCTACACAGCACCACAGAACCGACCTCTGTGCAGAACTGCCTGGGTTAAAGGGAAAAAAAAAAAATACTACACAGGATCATTATCAGTCTTTGAAATGCCAGCAGCATGGAAGTGTGACTTGGCAGTCTCCCACCCAAGAACTGACATGGCCCAATGCTGCTTTTTAATAGTCAAATCTAATAGGGTCAGCGTGAGAAAAGCGGAGCGCAGACAGGCTGACAGGCGTGGGCAACTCAGTTTATTCACTGGCGGTTTTCAGCCTCTGAGACTTATTTCAGTTTGGAAGGGGAAAAAATGAAACTGTAAACAGTCGTGTGGCATCAGGGAGGCAGAGGGACCTTCTTCCTTTCCTGCTGCTCTCTTCCGAGAGCACTGTCATTCTTTCCTTATCTTTAAATTAAAAGCAGCCAGGCATGAATGCACATGGATGTGTGGGAAGGAGTGGGTTTTATTATGTACTCACTTACAATCATGTTTTGATGCTGGTTTCTCCTTTCTAAAAGATGTTTATATTTGCATGCTCGTAATAGCCACACTACCTTTGCTATAGAAAAATGGTATTTCTAGCTTTCTAAAAAATTCTATTTCCAAGTTGTTTAAAGGTTCTATTCTAGTAACTTCTCTCTTGTCCTACATTTCCCATCGTGATAGTACTCTTAGTGCATTATGTCAGGTGTCTCTTATTAAAATCTGGGTGTCTTTTGGGACACTAATTCTTGTTTGCCTGTACTGATAAAATACTCCATGCTCATTTTTTGCAACATCTTTTTCCCCTATTTTCAAGCTAATTTTGGACTTAGTTTCAAGGTACTAGACAACAAGGGTGGGGGGGAGCAGGTAATCTATGCACCTAGATTTCCATTACTTAACAAAAAAAAGCAGGTAATCCATATTGCCAACTATAAGAACTGGTTTGGAAGGTCTGTAAGCTACCCGGCTTCCTATCCATTTATTCTTTTCTGCTTCTGAGACTGGCACATTACAGCTGATGTGGGTACTTAACCACTTCTAGACTGAGATTATCTATTCAGCTACTTACTGCCTTCTGATAGCCACCCAAGGTCACCTATAGGTCATTATCGACTTGTGACCAGAATTGCCTTCCCTCTAATGTATCTGGCACTGCTTTGAAGGCAGTGTTCAGGAAACATGCATCTTCTTTCACGGGCTTTGTAAATTTTTGGAAGATGAGTGAAACTTCAAAATGCAGAGGCATCATCCAAAATAATCTCTCACTAAGTCATGTTTATGACTTGCACATCTGTAATTGCTCTGTCTTCACTGTATTCCTGCATCCATTTACTTCCACAAAATGATGCAGAGGAGAACGTGTACCATGAGCCGTCTTACTGAAACATCAGATTTTTACAGAATTAGGTCAAATTGATGTTTCGGGTGCGGGCCACGGAACAGCCTGCCTGAGAGTGTGAATAGGCTGCCCAGGGGGGTTGTGGAGTCTCCTTCTCTGGAGATATTCAAAACCCGCCTGTATGATGTCCTGTGCAACCTGCTCTAGGTGAACCTGCTTTAGCAGGAGGGTTGGACTAGATGATCTCCAGAGGTCCCTTCCAACCCTTGCCATTCTGTGTGATTCTGTGGTCTGTGTCTGACTTAGGCAAGCAGTGGAGAATGAAGACCTGCGTGGCTGGCCCTTTCTTGAAAACTGATCCTTTACGATCTATGTTCAATATTATCTTGGGCCCTTCGGCTGCAGTGTTGCTACTGAACGTCTCTAATAAATTCAGTGAGCTAGCAATTTATGCAGGTGTTTGTCCATCAGGTGTGGATTAGGGTTTTGAATTCTAGCCTGATGTGACAGAAAGGCCATGATGTGATAAGTTCCCATTTACATGTCCTCAGACAAGCTAGTGATTCCAAGAAGCATATGTGGACCACAAAGGGATTTCATGCCCATTTCATTAAACAGTAAAGATAAGGTATTTCAGTGGAATTCTATTTTGCCCATTCTGGTTGATGTTGCCCCGGTTAAGAGACCTTCATGCAGAATACCCTTGCTTAACATTTGAAACATGGGGAGTACGTGTTCTACTAATTCAGTCTCAAACTGACCGGAGTGACTCATAGGGACTATTAAGCAGACTACTGACCAGCTACTGAGAGCTTATTTATTCCATTGGTAAACAGTGTTTGATTATGAATTAACTGTGATAATTTGGACAATTATTTCAATAATTTTGTCTAGTTAACAGTAACAGTAGACATACTGTTTGCTAAATGTATTAACTGAAATTGCAGTAGCTATTCAGACTACATTCATTGTAATACTTATTAGCATCTGCCCTTCCTATGTCTGTGGGCTCTTGAATGTTCTGCTTATCCTAAGTGTTGTCATTTCTGCTGGTATTACAGAAAAAAATTGAGATGCAGGCAGTTGTCAATGACACAAACATCTTCTGTCTTTTCCACTGTCTGCTTCTTGAAAACAGAGATGGTTCTGCATGTATGGTTTAAACCAGGGGAATTTAGCCACGTTACTCTGCCTAAACCTCAACAGAAGTTATGTAGGTAATTCTTAATTTAAGGGCACAGTATTAACTCCTTATTGACAATAGTAAGCATTCAGTCACATAGTTCTCTTGGCTTCATTAGAAGTGCTTCTGAAACTTTGTACTCGTGTGTCATGGTTTAACCCCAGCCAGCAACTCTGCCCCAACCCAGCTGCTTGCTCACTCCCCCCCCCGGTGGGATGTGGGAGAGAACTGGAAGGGTAAAAAGGAGAAAACTCATGGGTTGAGATAAAGACAGTTTAATAGGGAAAGCAAAAGCCATGTGTGTGCAAGCAAAGGAAAACAAGGAATGAATTCACTACTTCCCAGGGGCAGGCAGGTGTTCAGCCACCTCCAGGAGAGCAGGGCTCCATCATGTGTAATGGTGACTTGGGAAGACAAACGCCATCACTCCAAACATCTGCCCCTTCCTTCTTCTTTCCCCAGCTTTATATGCTGAGCATGATGTCATACAGTGTGGGACATCCCTTTGGTCAGTTGGGGTCAGCTGTCCCAGCCGTGCCCCCTCCCAGCTTCTTGTGCACCCCCACCTGCTCACTGGTGGGGTGAGGTGAGAAGCAGCAAAGGCCTTGACTCTGTGCAAGCCCTGCTCAGCAGTAACTGAAACATCCCTGTGTTATCAACCCTGTTTTCAGCACAAAACCAAAACATAGCCTTGTACTAGCTACTATGAAGAAAACTAACTCTATCCCAGCCAAAACCAGCACATCATGTGAAATACACTATTTAAAATCAAGTTGTTAATGGTGTGGAAGGTTATTTTTTGTGATTTAAAGGATACCCCTAGCCATCAGTTAACCACCTGGATATAGGATACTGGTTTATCGATGAAGAATTTCTTGGTGTTCAAAATCACTCTGTGCCCAGTAGTTAACAAATACGGGGAGTGTTATGAACAGAAAGCAAATGGCTTTGGTGGTTCTCATCTCCAGCTGCCTGGAGGTGATCTCCTTGGCGTAAGATAGTTCTTGTAAGCAGATGGAAGTATTTTATGTGCTAGTCATTTTAAACTCCCAGTTCACACGCTGATAGCCTGTAGACTCTGGGCTGAGGTCTGATTGATTATGCCAGGATTAATGGGGACTTCCTAGTCCGAAAACATTGCAGGTGTGCCAGTGGTGTGCTGGTGTAGTGAAAAGGTGCATTTGACCCTGTCTGCTTCATTGTCCCCTCCCTTTCCCTTCCAAATCTAAATTGTATAGGGGCAGATATTATTACTGTCTTCAGCAACCTTTATTATAGACAGCTGTCAATGGCAGATGAATGCTTTGACTGTGCCTCTATCCTTTCAGCCAAAGAGTAAGTGTATAATAATGAGGATTTATCTTGTTATATGGGTATACTGACACAGAATTATAACAACTGTGTATGGGCCACTGACAGTCCCCATGTCTCCCAGTATATTCTATTTTCTCTAGGCCAGATTTATTGCTCTCATAATTAAGTCCAATCCTGAGGACTTAATGGAGTTGCACGTTCTGAAGGTAGCAGGAAATACGGCTCTTGCCAAGCCAGGAGCCTGTGCAGTGTCTGCTCTGGTCTGCAATTCCACCCCTTCTGAATGAAGGGTGGGTGACACAGTGCCTAGCTTTGGAAGAAGCTCCGAATTGGTCATTTTTACCATTTGCTCCATCTCATGTTAGGAATGCCTGAATGACCTTTTGTTTGCGGTAAGGCTTATGCCCCTCATTTGCTAACTGGGATCATGTTAATCATCAGATGACAGCAAGAAATAACAGGCTTACATTGCTCCCGGGTAGCTGCAGATTAGGCAGAAAGTGAAGCTTTCTGATGGTGAACGCAGCGAAGCGTAGGGGTTGGTTGCCTGGGGAGCTTCTGCAATTTCGTTTTCTAGAGGATTTGGAGAACCTGCAGGAGATGAACTCACCTGCTAGGAATGACTGAACCATGGCGATTCCTGCCTTGAGGTTGGGGCATGTGCTAAAGGACCTCCTAAGGTCTGTTCCAGGCCAGTTTTCTGCAATTCTGTAAGTCAGCGGTGAGCTGACACCGCTCTGAAATGGCAGAATAAATAAAAGTCCAGTCTTAGTTTTTCTTTGCCAGGTATACTAAAAATGGTGGTGCTTTATGGGTTCTCATGTTCCTCATCCCCTTTCAACTTCATAGGCTCCAAGCAGAAACCGAGTTTACTATTTCCTGCCCAACAAGCATGTTAGTTCATTACTTCAGTAATTAATTTGGCCCACAATTAGTATCTTTTAAAAAAGTTGGAGGCTTCTTTCAAGTATTGTATACCTTGCTTTGCCTTGAAGTGTGTTTGGCTGTGCCAGATGTTAAACCAATTTTGAGTATGTGCAACATTACATTGATTCTAATTGCCGTGGAAAGCATTTCGCTCATGCATGTTTAAGCAGAATAGCTACATTTTCAAATTGTAGCCATTCATTCACTTCAGGTAGTTAAATTTTAGTTACCACTTTGGTGTCTAAATGTCTTAGAAAATAGAGAAAAAGATAAAAATAGTCTTCAGTTTTGTCCATTTCTTTTCCCCTCTCCTGAGAACAGAAAGGGATTTTTCCAGAGTCCACTCAAGTAAATAGAAACGTTCTCATCCTTATAATAGGTTTTGGATCATGTCCACCTGTAAGGATAGTCCTCTTTTTTTTTTTCCATACTCTTTAATTGAATGTATGACACATATTTAATCCTGGCAGTATTCTTTATCTCTGTGAGAAGTCCTTTTAATTCTCTGTGTAAGAAAGTGTTCTGTGATGTGGCTACCTGATTTTATTGAAACTCACATGTCAGGAAAAAAAATTATTGCCTTCCCTGTCAAAACTGACAGTAATTACGAGGCCAAATATATAGCTGTGATTGACTTGTAAAACTAAATCTGTAATATTTCAAGTTTGCAAGTTGACTTGTGCAGCTTTCAGGAAATATAACCCAGTATTTTCTTTGCAAACTGACATCTCTTTATCCATTTCTTTTATCGTCTTTGTTTTTATTTGTGAGGGCAGGGAGTAGACAGCATTTATATAGAATATACTGGATGGCATTTAACAAGTCTGCTTCTGGGGAAAAATAGCATTCCTTCTAGCTAAACGGCAGCTAAAGGAAAATCAGGAAGGCTTAAGCACACGGTTCCTTTTATGTGCTCCTCTTTATGCATAATCTTTCAGCAATAAATACTGTATATTGATTACTTAATTGTAATGGAAACATACTTGGACAGGACCAAAGTTATAGCCTATTTACTGCCTTAATTTTTAAAGGGTTTTTAAATTTTAAAATGGATATTGCACTAAATGCAGTTCTGTGCTCTTCTATGCAGGACTTCATATAGAAGGACTTTCTCATTAAGGCTGCATTACTGAGAGCTTTTTCTGTTTCAGCTGCCTTCCTTTCCCTTACCTTTGTAAAACCAGAAGAAATCTGTAATTGGTGTTTAGCCTGTCTTAGCATGTGTGAAATTCAGTTCAGGTCAAAAAAAAGTCTTTCGATGGATTAGTGAAAAAAAACCCAAATAGGCTCTATAGAGAATTCAGATTTATCCGGACTAAGTATAAAAGTTTCACTTGTTTATTTGCCTAAAAAAATTAAACATGTGCCATGGTCTCCTGGTTAATAATGAACGTTTCTGAGGACTCATAGAAAAGTGATCCTTCTTTGGCTGAAGGAAAAAAAAAGGCACATCAAATAAATGTCTAAACCAAATGCTGGCTTAAAGACTTCCTGAAGGTGAACTAACAACACTGCCTGAAAAAGTAAAAAGAGCAAGATATATCTTAAATATCACGTAGTCATTTATCTGGAGTGCAAAAAATAAATATAAGCGTTGAAGCGATATACATTAACAGCCACAAAGAGGCACTTGGAAGTGGCATCCACAATGTTGTATATTGTTTCAAATGTACAATGCCAGATTATTTTGGAACAGAAAAGGTGAAGTTTCCTTTACAAGAGAAAATATTCTCCATTCTACTTCATCATTTCTGGGCTGTTGGGTATTTGGATGATATTGCTGTTGGACTTTTTATTTTTCTTTCCTTTTTTTTTTTTTTAATTTAAAATCCAAACCAGTGAAGCAAAGCCCAGGAAGTAGTAATTTCTTTGAATCTTAATGCAGTCTGTCTTCTTAATGAGCCTACTGCACTGCCCTGAAAACAGCCCTTTACAAATAAACATGCTGGAAGTGATTTAGCCACAATGTCCAGACTGTGTAAACATCTAATTATTACAATAAAATTGTCAATAAATATACATTACTGCTCCCTTTTCAAACGTTAACCAACTTTCTCTTTGCTTGATAAAAAGGTATAAATTGTATTTTTATATCTTGGTGGGTTTTGTTTTCATTATCCTGCTTGCTGCTCTCCAGACAAAAGAACGCAGCCTAATGTCCGAGTTATTCCTGGATGGTGAAAACTCCTACAGTTGTTTATTAACGTAAAGTACGATGTTTCCTTTCACAGCGAAATGAACTCAGAGCTTTCACAGTCTAATGTTTAGTCGCAGCGTCTTTTTTTTTTCCAAAAAAAAAAAAAAAGGCTATAAAACCTGTTATTGCAGTTGCTGTAACTAGGCTAGGCATCCGATTAAATCCCACTTATTAGAGGGAGGAAAGGACATAATGCTGCTTTAGGGCTGAGAGAGAAGATAGGAAACCGGGGTAATTTCGTCAAAAATATGAAGTTCTGCTTTCTGAATTATGGCATCGTGTTGACCATAAAAGTGGCATCGCCCCCCCTGCCCTCCCCATACGTAGCCCCTTTTCACATTTCTTATATAACTGGACCATTAACATTAGAAAAGCAGAGCGATATTGAATCCTAATGAGATCTGGCCTATATGCTCCGGCAGGAGAAGAATGAGGATAATTCATTTGTATGCCGAGACGCATTCACAACTCCATGAGCATCCCCGTGGCTTCGGCTTGTGGTGCTGATCATCTGTTCCTACTTTAGGGGGTTTCATTGCTCCGAGCAGCATCTGAGCTGGGGAAAAAATAGTTAACCGCTTTACTGCTAGCTTTTGTTACATAATGACAATTTAATACGGTGGCTATTTTTTTGTTAACCTGCTTTAAAAAGGTCTTTCAAATGGTTAAATTAATCTTCTGATTAGCCGTGCCTGCCAGGTAAAATATAAGGAGGAAAATGGTGTGGAACACAGCAGTGTAAAACGCGTTAGCCAGTCTTGGTAAACATGTCTATTTTAAATAATCAATGTAATGACAGGCAGCCATTTGCTCAGAAAATATTTTTTAAAAATACTTTTAATTCTATTTTACTGCCTGTGTTCACACTGCTTTTTTATCCTCTTTTTTAAAGACTGAAGCTCCTCAGCAGAATGACATGTTATTTAAAAAAAGAAAGCAGAAATGTTTACCAAAATCAAGGTATAAAAGATTCGTGCAAATTGCCATGTAAAATGATCTGCACAAAAAGGCATCGGGGAAGAGAGTGAAGGCTGTGCCAAACAGATGGCACACCCTGCTGTGTTTTTGATTGAAAAAGAAAGGTAACATTTGCAGCCACGTCAAAAAGACAGTGATCAGCTAAACAAATTGGTCTCCGAAGTACACCATTGCTGGAGCAAACCCTGCTGCAGGGTACGAGCGAGGTTGTATTTCACAATAATGCTGTGTGCGCGTCGCGGCTTTCCGAAGTGAAGGGAGATGTCCCCCTTTCATTGCTCCGAGGCGAGCAAAAGCCTTTGTTGAGATAGACTGCAATGTACTCTGCAAAAGCGGCAGAGAAACCCACTGACAATAAACGTGGGTTTTTTGGTTTTTTTTTCCTCCTTTTTTTGCCTCGGTCATCTCCAAATTGTATTCAGGGACAGCCCAGCGGGTTTTCCATTTGGAGTATCAGGTGTCCAGAGTTCACAGTGAATAAAATTGCGATGTGGTTTAAAAGAAATGGGAAGGCAATGCCAAATAATCTGCACAAAGGTGCAGTTGGAGGAGGAGGAGGCTGTAGCCAGAACAGCCCTCCTTGCGCCTGCACGCTACCCGCAATACAAACATCAAACGTGGCAGAGGAAGGGTGCGTGGGGGGCTTCCCCCCCCCTCTTTTTTTTTTGGGCTCATCTCAGCTGGCAGCCTTATTCCGCCTCAGTAAAGACAAGGTACAGAAATGTCCTTTGGGTGACATTCAAAACTCGATATAAATCCTCTGCTTTATGAGACTGCAGTGCAATAAATTACTTAGCCTAATTGTAGATGTAATGAATTACCATAATTAGTCATGGGCTACATTAAATTAATCAGCATGGTACATTATTTTGCTAAATTACATCTTTGCCTTCCAAAGCCACCAGTGCAGCAATCAGTGTTTCTTGCAAGAGGGGAATGATGCTGTAATGAGAAGCCTTTCTGCTCCTAGAATAGTGACAGGATATGAATTTTGATGGGAGACAGAAAGGTTTGGAGACGCTGGAGCCTCAACTTGTGCCTGAAGTGTCTTCCGTTGTTAATGATGCTCCAGTCCTCCTGCAGGGGAGCAGTGGGCTGTAGCTTGTGAAGGTTGTGGACGATTCTCCTCACAGGGGAAGAAAAACACTTAGCTCGTGCTTTAAGGCAAATAATATCGCTGATACAACAAGTCACAAAGCAGTGGGGTGGCAGAGAGATAATGTCTCTGGAAATATTAATAGATTTAGAATGTTCTTTTACATTGGTTGATGAGATTTATAGTTACCAGGTATTTTTTTTATTGTTATTATTCATACCATTTGGATCTGAGTTAAAGCCTGTAGCTATTTTTGTTTTTTACTTAAACCTCCAGCTGTTCAGAATCTTGCTGTTGCTTCTCAGTGAATAAGTCTGGAAGCAAACTGTACTTGAGCTGAATATTATTCACTATTCAGCAAAATGTTGTTGGGAGAGCTCCAGAGTCCCACCTGAACACACATGCTCTGTTTAGATTTTTATTCGGGGGCTTATAAGTATGCAAAGACTATTATTTGGCTTGATGAATGATGGATTTTATATTTCAGATGCATGAATCCCAACTATTTCGGGCATATTTCAGAAGTATGAAATGGCTTTTCTGTTTGGTTTTCTCTTTTCCCCAAATACTCTCTTTACAAGATCTGTCACTTTATTACTTTTATGCTTCGGAACAATTTTGCTTAAATATTTACTTCTGCTCACGATGTCACCAGATGATAGTTCGTGACAGAGATTCATGGCAGTGTCCTGCAATAAGGTTAATTATCCTAGGCTTGAAATGAAGGATGCTGTTGTATTGCCGTTGTTTTGTTTTCGAGAATGACAATGTTTGTGAGCTTCTAGTTTAAAGGATGCATCTGCCGCCTAAATGCCCATCTGTGTAATGAAATTAAGCTAGGATTTTTGTAGTGTTCCTTGCTGATTTTTGTCGTCCACCTGCCTGCCCTGACCAACAATGAGGAATAAACCAGCCAGTTTAAAACCGAGACTACGGGAACGGGGAATGGGAAAACCAGACAATGGAAGCAGCGCTGATCAGAGCTCAGCTCCTCGTCCTGCAAATGTGAGCTAAATCTTTGAGCGTGGTCAGGAGAAAGGGACCCAAATAAAGCATGGTCACATCTGCAGGGAAAAATGCATAGGGATGCAGAAAAGCTCTGTTTGTAATTTGTGTTTTTGTCCTGGTGGGAACCCATTTAATTAGTGCAAGAAGGTATTGAATTTTAGCTTATCATGCATATTGTTTTCCAGCTGTACAGAAGATTGCCAAGTTTCTAATGGCCTGACCCTACTCTGTAAATCAGCAGTAAATTGCGGCATTTACACTGAGCAAAGGCAAAGGGCTCATTCTGTTGGGTTTGCGCTGTCACAGGAACCTGGGCTAAGGGATTAATGGTCTGATGTTAAACATCTGTCCCCTGTCTTTGGGGGGACGTAAACACACAAAGAGGGAATCTAATGCCATCTACTAAAAGATCTTCAATGAGAGGGAGCCCTTGCTAACATTTCCATCCAGTGGCACCTCAGACACATTGCCTCTTTATGCTAAAGCCCCACAGCACTAAGGGCCCTATAAATAGTCTCCATGTGACAGCTCAGAGAAGAAGAGAGGTTTCCTCTAGACATTAGTTGTGCTAAAAGATTCATCATTACCTGCAGTCATGAAATAAATCTTTGATACTTACAACTATAATATCCATGCTCTACGTTTTATTGCAGATATAGGTAGACAGTCATTATTTCTGACACTTTCTCAGCATTACAAGGAGTACTCTAGGGGAACAACTAGTGTACAGTCTTACAGAAATAGATTGATATAACCACATGGAAACCAGTTACTTGCAGTCAATATAATATTCCCTTAATGATGTTAAACAGTCATGCAGATTCCAAATTTAATGTAAAAATCCTATCTTCAAACAACCACAGTTATCTACAAATTAAGTTGCCAGAGGGAAATTTATTTTTTCATCATATATTAGTCCTTGAGAAATATATTACTTGGAGCAGAATAATTTTTTTTTTTTTTTTTTTTTACTGTTACGGTTTATTATTATTTAGGAGACATTAAAACAAGACAATGGTCAACAACAATCACTTTACAGTACTTGTGGGAGATGGAAAGCGTAGTATATTGTGAAGCAGAGTACTGAAGGATGATCTGTGTGGTGGTTGCGTGGCAGATCCCATCATCATGTAAATTTGGTGGACGTTTATGCAGCAAATAACTTCCCATATAGAAAAGGGGCTAAAGCTGGTTTAGGAGCAATAAAGAGAAAGTAACTTATTTTGTTGACCTGCGGTCTTACGAGAGTTAAGTGATGTGATGGTATTCCCACCTCACTTGTAAGACACACACGTTTTGGCTGTACTTCTGTACCTGGGTTTCCTAAATCCTGCACCCTTCCCGCCAGCAGCACAAAGCAGCAGCTCAGTGCTTGCTGAGAGAGGTTTTATTGGTGACCGACCTCCAAATCCAGGGTGATACTAACGTATTTGTGCATCTGCTGCTTACTGGGATCAATTCTTGACCAATGGGAGAGGCAGCATGGGACTGGAGCAGTGGCTACTGGAGGGGCTGTTGCCGAACTGGAGGACACCCGAGTGACTTGCCGGTGGCACAGGCGCTCCAGCGTTTTGATGGCCAGACTGACTGGCACCTCAGAGAGCCAGCCTGAATATGTGATCTGCCTCTTGCATGCAAAGTTTCAAAGGTGAATAGGCAATTCTGGAAAAAGCTGTTGCCCAGGCAGAGTATGGCTTTTATTTCTTTTTTATTTTTTCTCGTTAGTATCATTATTGGCAGACTGCACACAACAGACAGTGGACATCTTGGGTTATCAGTCCATTTTTTAACGTTTCTAAGACTGCGGATGGTATTCTGGTTATTAAGGGTATTAAGGACCAGGAGGAACTGGTTTGGAAGGGGTTCAGTCTGCAGAGAAATGGGGTTTAAAGCCTGTTGCTTTGCCAGGCTCAGACCTGTGCAGCCATGGCTTGGCATTCAGAAGAGCTGCACTGAGTCACCAGCCCTTCCCTGATATCAATGGTGTTTGATAACCTTATGCACCTTTCACTGAAGTGTGTTTCAGTAATGCTGGGCTTTCATCCTTAGGCCATAGAAGGAAACTAAGCACTTGTATATGTTAATATTTTGCCAACAGGTGGGAGATTAATTTTGCAAAACATTTGCTCTGGTGCCTGATGAACATTTCAAAATTCTCTTGATAGCTCCAGAGGTAGCACCGATGTGAATGCCTGCAGCAGCAGGAGGTTTGTGGGACACCCTCCCCCCCCGCCTAGTTCATGACTCCAGAGGATTAACTATAAGGACCATCGCTTTGGGAGAGGAGGAGGAAGAAATATCAAAATGAAGGAGGAAGAAATATCAAATCAGTATCTTATGTTGTCCTTGGGCTTGAGCAATGTCGCTGATTGGCCAACCGTTATTTTTTAATATTGGATGGCCGGAGTCCAAGTAAGCGTTGTGATGACCTCAATGATCCAGCGCAGTTTGAGGCTGCAAGGTCTGCGGGAGGGTGGCAGCCTGCCAGCCCCGCCGTACCTCACTTGCAGGTTGCTGTTTCTGACAGACCAGTGTTAGTTATTGTAAATGAGTGACACTGCCCATAACTCACCTTTCAATCTCACCTTGCGGGCGTTGGAAGAGTGGTGGGTACGTGCTCGTGTGCACAAAGGCGTCCCCATAGGCACGTGCCCACCTACGCTCACCTGCAAAGTGCTTGTCACTGCCTTGACTTACCTCGATGTGATTGACGATAATTAGGTTTCAGCTGCCTTCTGATGCAGAAATACACACCACCACAGTGTGGCCAGTTCTGCGCTCGCAGTCGTGCCTCTGAAAGGCTATCGATTCACGCTTTTACATTTTTAAAAGGTCATGGCAATAATTCCACCGTTTGCAGAGGTAATATGGTTCCCGCTCGCTTCCAGTGTAAACAAAAGCCAGTGGTTTTTATTATTGTTTTTAGAATATTTTAATTACATTTATTTGCCTTGCTCTTGTATCGTATCAATGAACTATTTGTAAAGTTGTAAGGCAAGTGACCTTCAACATTATATGACTCTTGGTTCTGTGCAGAGATATTTTATTTTTCTATTATGTAAGATGCACTGGAAGTGCTTATCATAATACGGTGCTCACATTAAAAATTAAAAGCATAAGAATAAAAATTGCCTTTTTCCCCTTGTCCTGTCATATATCTGTCCATTTTAATAAGACAAAAATATCTACAGCTCTACAACTGTGATATTAAATGTGCTTACTTTTTGTAAAATATCATTGTAGTTAAACAAACAGCCTTCTTTGGCTTGACCGGGAACAGATTGTTCCCAACAGTTCATTTGACTAACGGGCTATATAATGCAATGAGCTAACTTACTAGAATACATAGTTACTGCAGCCCAAGTGCCCTAGAAAGATGACAGGAAGCCATGGATGCTACAGCATAAATTATTTCAATAGTGGTGCTGCAATTAGTGACTTTGTATTCTGTCTGGTTTACGGGACTTATAACCAGGGCTAAACTCATGAAGGAGAAAGAGGAGGTAAGATTTTATGCGCAGAATGAGCCTTCCAATCTTCCTATAGGTTTTTTTTTTCCCTGTCTTTCCTTTGTTTTAAAGTATTTTACCGTGTCAATCGTATGTACATCAATAGAGCGCTTAGATTTTCTACCAGCGCAGCTTTATGCCTCTACATGGAGCTACTGAAGAACAGAGCTGAATGCTCCCACCCAACACCATGGGCTTTGCCAGGGTGATGTCCTGTGTACAAGAGTACACGGAAAAGGATTTTCCGCCTAATCCTCTTCAGCATTCATGGTGACATATGCAGAGACGGAAACTTAAAGGTATCATGTTCCCACGTGCCTTTGTTCAACTCTACTCAGTCCTACTACAGTTGCCATAATTCACGCCACAACTGATTGTTAATTTACTTTAATACATGTGCCTGTAGCAAGTGGAGCTGATAAATAGTCAGAAAGTATATGATAGGCTATCTAACCTTCTTCATATAGATGAAACACTACAGAGCTGAAATCCATTCATGCTCCTTGAACACAATGCTGTATTCTGGTTTTCTATTCATAGTGCTGTAAATTTGTCAGCCTAATGGGACACTTTGTAAGACATTTTCCTTTTTAAGTGCTTTAATGGGAGTAGGTATTACATTGATCCAAAATCTAGCCTAACATCTCATATCATGGAATTGTGTAGTTAGCTGCATAAAAGTTAAGTGGTGTTTTGTTTGTCCCTTGATTTTATGCTGAATTTTGCCAACCTGATACTCAGCCTACCATTTATATATGGAATAAAGTCAGTGCGTGGTTTGGCCACCAAATTCCAAAGTTGTACTCTATTTTCATGTGGTATAAACGCAAGTGGAAGTGGTAAGTAGGCAGAGCACACAGCCAAACCTGCATCTTTTTTCCTTCTTTCCCTGAAGTGGAAGGGCTGCGGCAGTGGGTATGAAATAGCCACACTAGAGTAGACCCAATGTCCATTGAGGCCAGTAACCTGTTTTTTTGACAACTGAGACACTGACAGAATGAGATCTGTGCAGATATCCAGCGATACTTCCCTAAAATATTCCCTGGCACCCACTAATTTGCAGATAAAGTACTTCTTAAGCAGAAGTGATGTCTCTATATTTAGTACCACTAATGGATTTTTCTTCCTTGAAAGGATAAAGTGAACTCAGTTACTCAGTATGATGGGTGGCAGACTTTGGAAACAGTTCACAGTGTGAATGTTTATGATCGATCTTATGAGCTCTTGAATGTTGGAGGCTTGGGTTGGATAAGGCTGATATTAGGTTTGATATGGCCACAGACATACGCCAGCCGGAAAAAAATTGTGTTTAAAGGCCAAGAGGCAGATGGGTGCCTGATAAAAATGGCCAGTCAATAAAAGTTCTGCTCTGAGAGAGATGTGGAAACACTGAGATGCAGTCAGTCTCTGAAATATGCCTTTTGCTGAGCTGAATTGTGATGCGGTGAACATCTGCCTTGCACGTAAACATCGTTATGACATGTTATAGGTCAGGAATTTTACTGCTGCTCAGATATAAGCTAGCTCTAATTTGTCCAGCCTCCCAGTATCATCCCTGATTTAGGAAGAGAGGCAGTTTCCTTAACACTGTCTCAAGCAGTAAAAGTGAAATATTCTGGGAAATGCTGAGTCAGGGTAATGGCACAAGATGAAGACTTGTAAAATCCGTAAACCTGAGGGCCTTGCAAGCAACCTGACATGTTCCATTCACAGGACAAACTCCTTGAGAGTGCAGAGAGTCATGGGAGCCCCCCGAATCATACAGTGCTTTTCGTTATTCCGCATGGTCGTGTGCCACATACAGGCCTGGGATTGACGTATTGATCTGCGCTGCCACAGCTCAGTGCTTATAGCCCAGGCTTTTCCCTGCCTCTTTGTGTTACATCCATGTTCTAGGCTTCCTCTGAGTAGGACTGCATCTATTCCAACAAAACCTATCAATCTGTGATGTTGTTTATAACGGGGAGAAGTCAACATCAGAAATCTTTTCTGTACCCCATAACCTTTGAGGTTTAATACAGGTTGGATTTCTCCAAGAGCTGGCAATAAGGTGACGGAATGAGCTGTCTCATGTTTTCTTTTTTTTTTTTTTTTTGTTTATTAGTTCCCTGTGTATGAAAAGGCTCTGTAAATAACAATCACCAATGCAGGCTGGTGCAGTGGTTAAAGACACTTAACCTGCTGGCTTTATCCATCTTTTGAAGTGGTGTTTTCCTCTCTGGTTAAATGGGGGGCACTGGTGCTGCTGGAAAAAAGACGGCAGAAGTTTGGAGCATGTTGGTTGTGTACTTGGTGAACTTCTGCTGCAGAGAAATGTCAAGGTCAGAACATGATTGAAGAACCTTCTTCCTCTCTTGAAGTCGCTGTTCCTGTATGATATTGTTTTCCACTGTAGAAGGTTCTCTTAAAAATGAGGTTGAGATCCCTAAAGAAATTGCTTCAATCAGCAACAGTGCTTAATGACTGTTAATGGGAAGTGGAGATAGGATAGTAAGTGTTACTTTGATTAATAAGAGAACTGCAGAGAATTTAAATTGTGCCACTGATGGATTATTTTCTTCAAGCTTGATAAGCACTTCTCATTTGTTCTTAAATTTGGTCAATACTGTTAAAGACAGCAAAATGAAGTATAATTAATTCTATTACTGCTACTCAGACCCAGTGTTACTGGGAAACAGATTGCGATGCAGACAACAATGTTAGGTAACACTTCTGACAGTTTTATCATATGAGGGACCTGTCAGTCCTGAAAAGTAGAGAACCTTTTCTCCTCCACGGTTAGAAACTGCCCGCACTCGTCTTTCTTAGCATGTGTTGGTCTATCTGAATCTGCCATAGAAATATTTGCAGTAAAGAACATAGCTGATTCTGAAGTATGTGTGCAAAACAAACAGCTCCAGTTTATTCCTCATTCTATATACAGGGAAATTGTTGCTGGATTTTGGATATATCACTACAGATACTGAGTTTGCAGTACTACCCAGGTGGAGTAGCACTTAAATAAATAGCTTCAGTATTGCGGTATAAGGCCTTATGGATATCTAGGACATTAGAGGGCTTGGGAAGGAGGCGTGAGATGAGTTTTTACCACTTCAAGATAATACAACATTTTATTTGCAGACCCCGTGTCTTGTGACTTTAACTCCTCTACATGCTGTTAGGATCCAGTGTAGTGACTAAGACATTTATTACAATGCTATTTCCCCAAAGATATTTTCTGTTTCATAATCGTGTGTTTTTCTTACCAGTTTTGGAGTTCAGTGGGTGTATTACCCTATGGGTTAATATGGCCTGTGTAATAAATAAGCATACTATAGCAGCATCTAGAAGCTCCAGTTAGGTCCCTGTTGTGTTAGGCATTGACAAACATTTATAGTTTTCCCTCAGGAAAGCTCCCAGGTTTTTAAATGCTGTCCTGAAGGGAAGCTTTCCTTCTCTTGGAGCTGCGAGTCACTGACATCTGCAGAGGTCTCTAGTCACACGCGTTTGCACATATCTCATCTTCTGCCACAGTGGGATGTGATCCTACTGAGGATGGGAAGTGCTAATCCAATATAGGTATTTAGTAAGAAGGTAGCATAGACTTCATGCTGGTGTACATATAAATTACCATTATGCTTTTAAACAAACCTATTTGCATGATACAAAAGGTAGGGAAAATATACGGAGAAATGCAGTTTATTCAGAGACCTTTGTGCCACTTCTGAAATAAAATTTTAGCAGAAGTTGATCAGTAGCTCATCCATTCTGCTGTCTCGGAAGAAATCCAGGCTATGTGCAAAGGAACAGGGAAACCGTTCCATGCTTTCATTAGCAGTAGCTGAAATTATTGCTCAACTTAACATACTCTACCTACTTCAAAGTCCATGCTTCTCCAATTCTGACTGCAGAAAGCCATTGTGTGACTTATTTCAAATTAATTTGAAACCAGAGTGTGTTGGCTAATAGTATAGTTATAAAATCAGTGAAGGTCTAATTCTGTTATTAAAAATGTAAGGCTTATGTATTATGAATAAAGAGTACATTCTCTTCTAAGGATATTCCATAAACATAATTTCTAAAAGTATTGCAAACACAGAAAATGTATTTCAGGCATGAATTTGGGTGCAATGGTCTGTACTCTAGAGTGCAAAAATACATTAAAAGCCACAGGTGGAAGGTCATGCTTAAAACTTAGAACCAGAGACCAAAAACTGGTGACAATTCCTTTGCCTCTGAAAGTCGCTGCTTATAGATCTGCTGGCATTCCGTGCCACAAAGGGAGCAGCTGAGCATCTTTCATTCACTTGACTTTCTTGCAGATGCTTGAGGGCGGCTCGTAGGGAATGTGCTGGCTGGACAGAATCATTCCTTCGTTGATACTTTTGAGCAGATAAGCAGGGTAAACATTGACCCTAATTACTAGAGACCCTTTAATTCTATGGGAAAGGATGTGGAGGGTGTCATAGTCCTGGCAAGTAAAGAGATGGCACCCGGCATATGAAGAATAGCAGCGTCAGTGTACTGATGGCCTTTGTTCTTAGGGCAGCTGCAGAGTGGTGTACGTGTACCCAGTTTACGCAATGCATTTACACGTGTTTTAAAGGGAGGGATTTTAGATGAATCCAAAAGCCTTGGGCATCAGTACTCTTTCCACAGAGGACCATTTGTCTAGGTGGGCCAGCAAATTTTTGAAAGATGGCAGCTGGCATCATATACTGCCTCTAGTGCACCAAAGACAAAGACACTTTAAATCTTAGGTACTATTTCTGTAGAGCTAACCAGAGATTTGGAGGCCAAATAAACCCTTCTCTCTCCCAAATTTTTCTGCTATACCATTTTAGTGTCTGTCAGCGTGATACAAAACCCCACATATGTCTGTAGGTGGGTATATTTGTTTGTTGCCACTGTTTTATTATGCAGCACAATGGAAATTCTGCTGGGTAACTTGTTTGCAAAGTTGATTCATGGCGGAAGAAAGGTAGATCCTATATTCCACTTTACAACAACTATCCTCTGGAATTAAGGGCTGTATATTTGAAGGATTGTGGTGCTGTAAATGTACTTTTCTGAAGGTACTTTAATAGTGTCTGGTTTGTCGTAAGCTAAGGCTTTGATAATGAAAGAGAGCCCTGCATGTACCAAGAGCCCTGATTAAGAGAGGAGTACAGTTTGTTACACTTATTTGGGTGCTTGGCTATCATATAAGTTTATTAAATCATATAAAATTTCAATTTATACCATCATACTCTGTAAAAGATGGAGCACACAAAACAAATAAGTATGCCAATTTCTTTCACATATGAATGGTATTGTTAGTTGTGTTAAAACTGCCATTTTCAGAAGCGAGATTATTTATGCTAGAACGGTAATTTCCTGTCTCACAGTTAAATTTTGTAGAAGTTAATTACAGATTGAAATAAAATGGATGTGGTATAAAGGCTAGTAAAATGCCAATATAATGTTATATATTGTTGGGAAGGGGAGAATATATGTATGTCTTTATACAGTGCACACGTATATACTTAAATTTAAGTGTGTTCATTGTGAATATAGTTTTGTGGAAACCGAGTGACACTGTCCTGGTACGGTGTGTTTGGTCTTTGTTCTGTTGCAGGGAGGTGAAGCTGCTTGTTTTTAGGCCTTGTTTTCCATAATACTTCTAATTTGCATAATGTTTTATAATGGCTTTCATAGCGTTTGCAAAGTCAAGATGCAAAGTCAGCCAAAGTTCATTTTTCCCATTGGAATCAAGTCTTATTTTTTACTTGTACACTTCTAAGAGTTCTTATTAAAAGAAGCTGATGGTATCCCAGTTTGTTTTCTCTTGTTTCAGCCTAGCCGTGCTTTAGGAGATAGTAACTTACTTCTTAGTGTATCAGAAAATACTCAGGGCACGCCCAAAGCTTGTGTTACTGTAACTGTGTTACAAATTGTTCAGTGGGCTGTTTTTTGGAGGTAGAGTTGTATTTCTAGGTTTTGCACTGTGAGGAAGAAAATGTCTTTATTCCTTTTTTGTCAAGGTGCCAATCTGAGTTTCAACATCTCCTGCATGCTCCTTGCTGGCTTCTGTTGTCATATTTAACCATCACATGCAAGACTTGGCCGGCGTGTCCCGTTAATACAGTGAGTGAGGTGAGTGGTACTGAGCTACAAATGCACGACCAAGAACTGGAGAAGGAGCGAAGCATCCTCTTTTAAGCAAAAGTGAGTTTAAGTTAATAGAAAGGGTGAAAGATCATGAAGAGCATTTTTGGAAAAGCTGTTTTGAGGTTGGGTGGGGCTGGTCTGGACTTGGCTGGAGCAAGGCACTGCCAGTGGTCTTGGAGGTGCTTTCAGCAGAGTTCTGGCATATTTTGGTTTGGAGCACTGGCCCCAGAGGAGATAAAGCCATGAGGAAGAGATGGTCAAAATTTCAAGAGCAGTTGCGTTTTTTGCTGTCATGTTGTCAGAATTCAGCAGCTGGGAGAAACTACAGAGCAGCACAAGTTGCTCTCCCCCTCCCGCTGGCTCACGTGTGCAGCCCTCTCCTGCTGGTCCTTTCTTTTGTCTTCTTCTGGTAGCACCATCACTTACTTGGAAGAAAAGTTTGGCTTTGTGTTAGTGTAATGCCACAAACCCTCCTTGAGATTTTACAGCCCTGGAAGTCCTGCAGACATCCAGAGGGCAAATTACGACTGTGAGCAGCAGGGAAGAAAACTGAAGAGGAAAGGGGGACCAGAAATCCCAAGTTGCTCTTGGCTGGATAGGTAACTATTTCCCCATTGCTTTATGGCCAGTCCTGCCCTTAGATTGCTGTGTGTCGTATTCACAGCCATGGTGTAAGGCACTCGAGCCTTGTAATGCTTTTAAACTAATGAGGGTTCAGTGGATTAGCTCAGGATACATCACGCAGTTTCCAAAGGGCTTTGCATGTCGTTTATGGCTTGTGCTTCATAAAGAATATCTCTTTTTGTATAGCCGGAACGTAGCTCACCACCATTTTGGAGCAGGCTTGAGAATGTTATCGCGATTGGTTTGCTAGGTGAAAGGCTTTTCTATTTAGCTTTTAATAGAGCAAAAGTGACTCTAAATTTGTTAATATTCTTTAGGTTATATAGGACAAATTACAGATAAGTGAATAAGTAATGAAATTTGTAATGAGAATTTCTCAAGTATGAAATGTTGGCGCAAATTAATTGCGGGATTTTACAGCTATTATAGTTTATATCATAAATGCAAAAATGACTAGGGCTTTTTAATTACAGTAGGAACACACTAAATTTTTATGGAGTGCCATTTTGTTAAAGAGGTACTTTAAGCATTAAGAGCAAATGCCATCCGTAACAGCGAGCCCAGATATCTGTGCCACATCAAATAAATATGCTATTGCTATGAAATTGTTCCTCAGATACTGTAATTGACACAAAGACTAATGAGACGTCTCTTTTCACACCTTCAGTTTACTGTGTCTTTTTCTGTCGGTCATTCTTTTTCTAAATGACTCTGTGTTTGCAGAGGGCCACAGCAAATCCCTTGGAAAAATATCCAGGGCTTTTTCACCTACCCTTCAAAGTTGCACTGCGAATAGCAAAATGTTGGTGTCTCAGTAGAAGTTAATATTATTGTGGAGGGGAGGAGGGAGGATGGCTAGATGCTAATTCTTATTAAATATTTGATGTGTAGAGAAATCTAATACAGTGGAAACTCAGAGAAATCTCATTACTTGGTGGAACACATTGCATGCTAAGATAAAGATGACTCAGACTCTAAAGCTAACAGGCAGATTTAGTAAGGAAGCACATCTGAAGCAATGTCCTGCTGTTCTTTTCCATTAAAATATGAAATCTACATATTGTCTGCTACCCTGCTTATCTAGATGTTTCTCAGAGTCAAGAATATGTTTTAAAAAATGTCATTGCACGTCATATTCCTCCCCGGTGATGCGATGCTAAGCTGTCCCCCTCCTCCTCTGGCCCAGCTGCTCTCAGAGCTGGCTGGCCGGCCACCATTAGGTGCCGCAGATCCTCCTCCACTTGCGCGTTGCTCCAAGGGTCTCCCTGAACCTCTCCTTCCCCAGCCAATAAATATGTTCCACTCCGAGGCTGATGGTTTTGCTTAGGCACATGAGACTGCAAACTCACGTCCTTTTTCAGTGCCTCCTCCAACGCACACCGTGTCACAGACTGCTTCCCCAGTTAAGGTCTCTAATCCATCACTCACAATTCCTTAAGGGGATTAATTAATTTTAAAAATGGTTGTGTTTCTAGGTATGCTAAACGTCCTCCCTCAAGGACAAATGCTCATCTCTCCATTTGCACATCTCTCTTGATTCGTCTTATTGGAGTGGCTGGTATTATGCCTTGTATTATACAATCCCAAAACTCTGCTTGTGAGGAATTGCAAATGAACTGATCATCAGAGAGCTTGCTTATAATTAGCTGGTATCCTTTTCCTGAAGGTGAGTCTCACTGGATTGGAGACAGCATGCAAATATGCTGCTGTTGCATCCAGGGGTAAGTAAGAAAGCTTGGAGAAAACAAGCTCTGACAGGGTGCTGGACTGGGACTCAGGAGTGCCTTCAGCCCTGGCGCCAGTTGGACTAATGTGTCTTTTTTGACCTTATCACTCATTTCATTATCTGCAGGTTTTTAATTGACCTGCTTTGTCAACTGTATTCCAAAGTTATGATAGAAACGGTGGCATAAAGGCCGGCTACCAGGGTGCTTCTGACCCTGAGACAGTGATGCTTGGAAGGAAGTTCTCTCCCATGCCTTGATGGCCATGCTAGTCGTTCAGTGCTCATTGCTTGCAGGCTGGCAGCTCTTAGCTGCTGTTGAATAACATTTCCTTTGCCAGATCAAGGCTTTGACCCGAGCTTTTGCTTATCCTTCTCTCTTCTAGACTGAGAAATCTGTCACCAAGAAAGTACTAACAAGTCTCACTTGTGCATTTGATATATCACCGGGGTGGGAAGCTGTGATCAGGGTACATGAGTTTAACTTGGTGAAAGCAGGGCAACAAAATGACCCTGTGAAAAAGAGGTGAGCATCTAGGTCCTAATCCACACAAAGTTACAGGGATTTCTGTAGGGTATCCCCATGCCTCTGTGGTCTATCAGCATACCCAATCGCACAGATGGCCATCCATCTACTGGTGCTCTGGCCTGACCAGCTGCATTGGGGCTCTACAGCCAGGGCTGTTACAGCTGATCCTTGTCCTACAGCCCATTTCTGTGAATTGCACAGGAACTGCAGTCTCTGTTCAACCCCCCTACGCTATTTCCACAGTGTGAAGAGGTAAAATGCTGCACATCCCGTCTCTCTTGCCTTATCCAGTCTCCTTCCTGCAGTCTTCTTTCAAGGCCTGGTGACAATCTCTCAAACTTGCCTTTTTTGTGCTTGTGAAAACAAGCCAAGGTTATTTAAGTCTCATCCCAGAAGTTATTTGCCTGAAAAGTTTTTCCATGAATATGTCATTATTTCCCTCGCTGAATTTTCTGGAACCCTTCTTCGCTTTCTCTCTTTGTTCCTGGTTCCTTAATTGCAAAAAAAAAAGAGGCTAGAAAACTACTTTAAGTATTGCTTATCTCCCATTTGGGTGTAAAGAACGATTGAAGCTGCTGGAGGGGTGACCAGTGCCTCTAACTGAGCGTGGTCTGTGCCAACTGTACTGCGCAGTGAGGGGGGTTCTACCTGCTTCAGAGAAGTCCTGTGAAACATCTCTCCTCCCCTCTTTTCTTTGATGTGAGCCACATGTGATACCACACTCAAGGAAGACCCTGCTGCAATAGGACTCGGATTAATCATAGAATCACAGAATCATAGAATCACCTCGGTTGGAAAAGACCTTTAAGATCATCGAGTCCAACCGTTAACCTACCACTGCCATCCCACCACTAAACCATGTCCCTAAGCACCTCATCTATCCTTCTTTTAAATACCTCCAGGGATGAGGACTCCACCACCTCCCTGGGCAGCCCATTCCAGAGCCTGACAACCCTCTCAGTGAAGAAGTTTTTCCTAATGTCTAGCCTAAACCTGCCCTGGCGCAGCTTCAAGCCATTCCCCCTCGTCCTATCGTCTGTTACCAGGGAGAAGAGGCCGACCCCCACCTCGCTACAGCCTCCTTTCAGGTAGTTGTAGAGGGCGATCAGGTCTCCCCTCAGCCTCCTCTTCTCCAGACTAAACAACCCCAGTTCCCTCAGCCGCTCCTCGTATGACTTGTGTTCCAGACCCCTCACCAGCTTGGTTGCTCTCCTCTGGACCTGTTCCAGCAAGGCAACATCTTTCTTGTAGTGAGGGGCCCAAAACTGAACACAGTATTCGAGGTGCGGCCTCACCAGCACCGAGTACAGGGGCATGATCACTTCCCTACTCCTGCTGGTCACACTATTCCTGATACAGGCCAGGATGTCATTGGCCTTCTTGGCCACCTGGGCACACTGCTGGCTCATATTCAGCCGGCTGTCAATCAGTACCCCCAGGTCTTTTTCCACCAGGCAGCTTTCCAGCCACTCTTCCCCAAGCCTGTAGCGCTGCATGGGGTTGTTGTGACCGAAGTGCAGGACCCGGCACTTGGCCTTGTTGAACCTCATACAATTGGCCTCAGCCCATCGATCCAGCCTGTCCAGGTCCCTTTGCAGAGCCCTCCTCCCCTCCAGCAGATCAACACTACCACCCAGTTTGGTGTCATCTGCACATTTACTGAGGGCACACTCAATCCCCTCATCCAGGTCATTGATAAAGATATTAAACAAGACCGGCCCTAAAACTGAGCCCTGGGGGACACCGCTTGTGACCGGCCGCCAACTGGATTTAGCTCCATTCACCACGACTCTCTGGGCTCGGCCACCCAGCCAGTTTTTAACCCAGCGAAGAGTATATCCGTCTAGGCCATGAACTGCCAGCTTCTCCAGGAGAATGCTATGGGAGACTGTGTCGAAGGCTTTGCTGAAGTCCAGGTAGACAACATCCACAGCCTTTCCCTCATCTACCAGGCGGGTCACCTGGTCATAGAAGGAAATCAGGTTGGTTAGGCAAGACTTGCCTTTCGTGAACCCATGCTGACTGGGCCTGATCCCCTGATTGTCCTCCATAATCTAGCCAAATAAGATAAAGCAGCTAAGCGATAGGAAGACAACTGAACAAAAAGCCACATCCAGATTACATTTGCGTTTGTATTTGTTGTTGCCCGAAACGTACCTCAATCAGCCAACTCCTGAAGGATCTTGCTCCTTTCCATAGGAATACGAGAAAAGAATACATATTATTGGCAAATTACATTAAAATAGGAAGAAGAGATGGCTGCTGAAATGCTCTCATTGTAAATTAAGGGCTTTATGTTTACACAAAAACCACTCTTGGAAAAAAGTAATTTTGCTAACGAGATATTCCCATATCTCCTGGGGAGCTTTTCATTGCTAAGGCACTGTTTCAGATCCAGCACAGATCTACAATAAAAAGCAATAACAACTACCTCAAAGGAGTTAATGGTTGAGCTAGCTCTCCAGTAGCAGATTCTGCGCAGCACACCCGCCACATCAGACGACAGTGATGCACAGTGTCAAAATGACCAGAGGTGTTGCATGAGAAGCTCAAACCACGGGGTGTGTGAGCTCGGTACTCAGCCCCGGAAAAGAGGTGCTATTAACAAGAGCTCACATTGTTGTGTACGTCTAAGGTAGCTACTGGACCGATTGCTAACCAGGGAGCTGGCATGTCCAAGAGCGCTCTAACTGACACTGGATTTTCCTCGGGAGTCCTGGGATCACCCAGCTTGTTGTAACAGACTAGATGCCCTTCTAGATACCAGACCCATGAGAGCTACTGTGGGTGAGTCTGTTGACCTGCAGATGTATTGCAATGCAGTGCAAGAGGTGACCGTTTCTTAAAATCTTATTTTAAGCACAGGCATCCTAATCTCAGCCTGGCTTGATTTGCTCCCTTCAGTTGCCTTTGTCAACACAAAGCCTTGAACCTTTAACTTGAGGCATTTGATCAGACTACTCATTGATCCCTTTCCCTGGTGAACCTTGGCTGGCCACATTAGAGAAGTTAAGGACTAAGTACGCTTGACCACTCAGCAGTGGTGCTCCAAGACAGGCTTTGAGTGTATTGAAAAGGCAAACATTTGTTTTGCTGCTGCCTTGCTGAACTGTTCCGTGGAGAATCCTCTCAACCCAGCTGCTGGTGCCTTTCATGGGTACCAATTAAATTTTTATATAATGTTTTATAACCATAAATATACTCTACAGACTTGCACATAATTCCTCTGCTACTTTAACTGCTTTTCAAAGCCCTTTTCAGTAGGCTTATCTTTGTTTTGCTTGTGCTGATTAAAAGGCAAGATATATTTTTAATAGGGTAAGTAGTACCAGAGAGCACACTTCACATAAAAGAAAAATAAATGTAGTCAAACCTTTGTTATCCAAGTTGAGTAGAAGCCATTGAATTAATTCAGCTAAACAAGGTTTCAAATAATTAATGGGTTTTTCAGGACACTGAATACATCAGGGACCATGAGTTTGTTTTGGGCAAACAAGATTTTCGAATGATCAAACCTCTGACTACAGGTAAGAAAAACAGCATATGAGAAGATCCTCTGCAAAAAACTAAAAGGCTTGAAATGAAAGATTTCTCTAGAAGTATTTCTGAGACTCAGTGGGGCACAAATAGCCTGGAGGCACTCAAAAAGAGCAGTGCCATCCCTGCGGGCAGACCCCATCCTGAATATACCAGCATGACTGAATATTTCCACAGAGATCCTGATTTCATGTTAAGAATCTTCCACTTTTCCTTTTTTTTAGTGCAGCTTGTTCCTCTCCCTGGACTGCTTTTTCCCCCACAAATAACCCTTAATTGTTTGTTTTCCCTGCAAACAGTGAAGAGAGCCATATTGCACCATAAAAGTAATGTCATGTGGGTTCCCATCTCATCAGCTCTCCATGACTGCTGAGTCACGCCTGGGTAGTTTTCAAGTGCTACTACAGCATCAGAAGACATTTCACCGAAGTCCTGATGATTTATTGGAAAGAGGTAGCCTTCTTCCCTGGTTTTGAGATGATCTCTGTTCATTGCCATAGATGGGAGGAGGTCTGGAGCTGGTCATGACTATTGAGGAGGGCAGAGACCTGATGCATTGTTTTTGGAAGGGAGCACCTTCTGCCAGTCCACCAGCGGAGAGTGGTCAGAGCAACTTACCAGGAGACTTGCAGTGGCCTGGAGAAGCCAAGATGATTGTGATGGTAAGAGCAGCTGCTGTGCAGTGATGGACTCTATCAGGGGAAGGAAATCATTGGTTCCAAAATGATAAAGTGGGCTTTAATTGTCCACATCCCAATGCCTAGGGGAGTACTGCCAGGGAAACTAGAACAGACGGAAATGCTGCTGACATTAGAATAATGTGCTGCATGTGAAACCACTGCAGAAATAGTTAAATGGTGCCTTTGCCAAGGCCACAGAGTGAAATGTTACTACACCATGGGGCGGATTAAAATATGCATTTTCTCCTAATTGAGCACAGCGGACTCAGCTGGAGGTCCTGTCAGGAGAAGAAGAATAATTTGTCACAGCAAGAAATGTATAACTTGACAGAGCATCTATTAGGCAGTACAGTAAAAAATAAAGTAGGACTTGTGCGGGTTTTCTTTATGCTCCAAACTGTTTGGTATAGACACCCATATGCTGTAAGTAAATTTCAGACTCATTGGCAATGGACCAACCTGGTTGTACAATGCTCACTACCCTCATGGCTATCATATCGTGATCATGAGAAGGTTAAAATCTTTCTGAATCATCCCTCATTAGAAAGGCCCCGTAAACAGCAACCATGCTCTCCCCACAGTGTATTTAATTGGGTAGAGCCAGCAGAGCTCTGTAACTGTTTCTTTCATCACTCTTTGGAGAAAACATTTATGGGGATAGCAAGGTAGTGCCATGAGGATGGACGTGAGTCCAGTAAAGAGCTGGGACTGATTGCCCATCAAGGACCACATTTTCCTCCTTTGGTAAGTATCTGGTTGTGAGAGGTGTAAAAATGGGCTCCGTGAAGACACCTATAGGACAGGTCTGCGCCCCAGCCTGTAAATTTTCTCTAGGAAATTTTTTCCTTGTGTCAATTTTATACATACATATATATATATATTTATAATTTTCAGAGAGATCTGTCCTGGCTTGGCTGCAACTTTTTGCTGACTCAGTCCACCAGCTCCCAGCCCAGGTGGATTTGCCAAGTCCAAAGCCCAGAGCCCTGGCCAAAGTTGCCTGTAGCAGGGACTGTGTGTGTCAGTCACTGGGTTTAGAGGTGAAAACAACTCCGTGCTGTCCTCGTCCTGTAGCCTTTGCAGTGTTTTGTGTAGTCGTGTGATGCCCAGAAGCCCAAACTTTAGCTCTGGTCACTGTTTTGCAACACTTCACAGAATCCTGTGCCGAATCTAAGGGGCAGCTCCCAGGACTGGGCACCACAGAAGCAACCTGTCACATCCATCCATGAGGCTGTGTGGCAGCTAAAACCAAGTAACGTCTATTCAGGGACATGCTTTTTATCTCCCTGGAAGGGAGAGCTCTGACTGACAGGGTAATTCATCATTTACCTGAAGCACGAAGACGAAGTCGCCTGAAGGAGCAGAGCCACACACATTATTTTCACACTGGTGGAGGCGTATGCCCTGTGTGAGATCCAATGTTTTGAAAAGTTTCTGTAACCCTATAAAAGAAATTCTGGATTCTCTAGGGAGATGTTACTGGGAATCTTTGTTGCATGCTGTAGCACGTTGAAATGATGCAGTGGGCAGACATTTCCAGACTAGGCTGGGAAAACCCCAGTGACACTGGGAGGTAGCACTGGAGAGATCTAAGGACTGGTAAAGGAGTGCAGAGGATCCCTGTGCCATGCACGAATGGTGCAGATCACTGCTGCCCACATCATTTGCTTTCCAGTGTGGTCACAGGGCTACTCCAAGCCCGGGTGCAGGGATGCTGCCTGGGGAATGCCTGCCCACCATGCTAGGTGGGCCTGGTGCTCTGCAGTGTCTTCACCAACCCCAGCCCCTCAGTGGGTTCATTATGAAAAATTGACTTGGCTTTACAGGTGGCCTGGGATGCTTCCCAGCCAGACCAGGTACCCTGCAGTGACAGGAGCCATGGTTAGATGGGACACACCCTGGCTGCAGCCAGCCATCCGATTCTGATTCTTGCACTTGGCCATGGGTTCAGTGTTCACGGGGGCACCTGATGAAGTAAAGACAGCCCTCACCATAGGCCAGTCACTGTGCTCAGAGGCTTTGCCTATAACTGCTGAAGTTCACATCATATGGCACGATATGCCGGGTCTCAGCCACCTTGGAGGAGAAAGTCTGCATGCATCCAGCCTGCCACAAGTACCCTCTGTTACTTTTTGGTGTGCTCAGAGTAGACAGTAGTTGAAGCCCAACACTGTGCTGGTTTTATTTTTGTAGTTACTACAGTCGCATCCAGAAACCTGAGTCAAAGCTCAATACCTCCTTGCACTAGTCATACCAATACAGTATAAACACCATCCCTGCCCCCAAAACACTATGGGGGCTAATGTTTACTCTCAGTGTGCGTGATTCCTCCTGTCTACACTCACAGCACAGCACTGGGATTGTGTTGTGGGAAGTTCATGCTGTCTGTTCCTATTTGCATGGTATTTTTTCTGCAAAGGCCAGCTTCAAGCCCTTACTTTGCCTAAGCATCAGGTTCCCTTATGAACTGGGCTGATCAATATATAAAGTTCTTCACCCTTTCCTCAGCTGTGTTTTCCTCCTCACCCATTTCTGCCAACTCTGCTCCATCTAACAGCCACTATGAAATCTAACTAAAGCTCAAAGATGGTGCTTGCTCCCCTTATGCAGTTCCTGTAGTCAAATGTAGTTTGCTGTGGCGAGATGATATATGGTGCTGTTGATGTATCCGGATAAGTAAATGCCCAGACTGTAGACATGGAACTAAGCTGTCTGCATTTCCTCACATCCAGTGCCACGCAAGTAAAACAGATTTGCTTAATTCATTTGCAATGACATGGGACAGGGTAGGCTCACAGACTGCACAGATCTTTGCAGTACAAACTAGCTCCGGTCTGCCGTGGAAGTGGATATGCTGCTTTTTGCTGGGCAGATCTTGGTAAAAATTGAGTTACACAGGGACAGCTGGAACAGAGTGCCAGTGAAAAATGCCTCAACAGCAATATTTGTATTTGCTTGTCCATATGTTTACTTATTTTGATGCATGCTTGTTGTGTGTTTCTTTGGCAGGATCTCTGGCAGCCTGAGTCTTACCCAGTTGTAGTTCAGTCTTGCACTTCTTGACCTTAAATAAGTTTTTCTTTGCTGATTGGCTCTTTCTTTTGGTATGTGATCAGCTCTTTCCTCATCCCTCTTTGTGAGAGGTGTTTGTTGTACTCCACAATGATTTTTCCCCTTTGTTGTGTGTAGGGAGGGTGGGATGGGGGTGCAAATTCACAGGAATTTTTGTATCCTTGAGGCCAATTCCCTGCTACATTCAGATCCTAGAGGTCTTAAGATTTTGCTTTCTGGCTTGCTGGACATTTCAAGTTCAAAGTCACAGATCATAGGTCTACATCTGGATTTGTCCTTCTACTTATTTAATATTGAATTGGCTCATGGTGATTTAGACCAAACTTTTGTGCTACAAGCAGTTACCTTGAAGTGTTTTGTTACTTACCAGAACTGTATCTAATATGATGTTGCTCTAGAGCCTGGGACTACTTGCTATAGAAATTTGTCCCTTTCACACAAAGATAGTTTGTCCTTCTGTATTTGGAAGCATTGCTCACTGCAGGGTGAATTTGAAACTCTTCTAACGATGTGTTCCCTTAGTTTCTTGTAATAAGATGGTGATCTCCAGCCATAACAAAATCCAACCATCAAAGTGAGTGGCAGACCCTAGATTAATTCCCATAGATCCTCTTTTTCAGGCTTTCCAAAAGTGATTTTTTACTTTCTGGATTTTACTGAAGCAATCAATTCTTATTTCTTTTCAGTCTACTTCATCAGTTAATGAGAATTGCTACCTCACTGCCTTTTACCTTTCTTCTTTTTTAAATAATGCATATCTTTCAATGCCTGCGTTTGAGGCAAGATTACTATTCCAGTGTGTTTCTATTGTTCTTGTAATATCCTTTTCTTTTGTTCTGCACCAGAGACTCTACTTCCTATATGTATCTGGTCTTAATGCACAGCATTTCTCTTGATTTTCTCTGTTTTAATCCAGTTTTAAATAGCAAATTTCATTAAATGTATCACACAAACATTTATTCCTCTCTTCAGTATTATTCCCATATTCTCTTGCTGCCTATTCCTCTCCCCTTCCGTGTCCTATTACCCATTGCAATAATCTTATTTATCTGATTTTCCTTTTTTCCTTGCATTAGAATCAGGCATGGAGATTAAGTGAATCTTCCAACCCTCTCCCCTCTCTTTCTAATTTAAAGCTCTTAACAGACATGCAACCACAGTCCTAGGAGTTATCCACGTGGAGTCCATTCCCAAGAGCCGTCCTCACCCTCTGAACCCCTTTTCTGGGGGTCACACATCAAGAACCTTGTTCATAGCACTGGCCCATGAGCCATCAGCTTATCCTACCTCTTGAGTCACGCCTTTGCTCTTTGCCTACTGAAGGGCACCTGTAACTTCATTCATTCATTTCTGCATTTTCACCCGGCAGCCATCCCTGATCACCTCTAATGTGACTACGGCAGTGTCAGCTGGCCCACCATGAAGGACAGCCAGTGGATTTTATTTCTTTCCAATCAGGATCTTTTCCAGCCCTACAGCACATACTTGCTCCTGGCTGCCAGTACCCATTCTCTTGTCTAAATCTGACTTTGACAACAGTCTTCCCAATTACTCTTAATAAAAATCACTGGTCACAAAGACCTTCCTCTTCTTAATGTTAGCAAAAATGCCTACAGAGCCCTCTGGCTTCTCTTTTTTCATGCATCATCCTATGGATCATCCTTGTCCTTTCTTTGACTACTGCCTCTTTCTCTTTCTTGTCCTCTCGTCATTTTTCTATTCCTACTCCTCCTTTTTTCCAGTGAAGCAAATTGGTGCTTCTTTTTGCTTCTCTATTAGCTGATCTTTCTCTTTGTTTCTTCTTCCATGGTCGCACCTTCCACATGCACCATCACCTAATGATCTACCCCTGAGCATCCTGCTCAGAAATTATCTAGAGTCTGACATCTCTTGTCTCCGTCACTTGTTTAAACACCCTTCTGAGATCCACCTACATCTCAATATCACAATACCTAGCTGCTTGAGTTTTGGAAAATCGTACTTGCATTCTTTTCTTCCTAACACAGCCCAAAACTGCGTGCCCTCTCCAACCACCAGGAGACATCTACCACTGGGGCTGCAAATGTGAAGCTAAGGGCAAAGCTGGACTATGCAGTCAGGAGTGCGCTGAAGAGATGTATTGATGAGTGGGATATGGGGGGGTCTCATACACTCTCCCTTTGCTGTGTTAATTGTTTCAATGCTAGCAGGAATAAAAGGTAGTAAAAGTAGATCTTAGACATTAAATCAAACAAATGTGCTATATGTACAGTTCTGGAATAAAAAATCCAGTAATACATCTTGAAAATGTTTTTAAAAACATTCCACTTAGTGCCATTTCAGGGTATGAATTATGTTATGGATTTGGGTTCCTCTCTGTTATTAAACACATTTACTTGATTCTAAGAAGCCTGGGTTTAATTTCTCTGATCCTGTTACCTGCTGTCTGCATCACCACAGTCCATCGTACAGGAGTTAGGACTCACGTCCCAAACATGGGTTTATGACTTTGGGTAGGAGTAGCAGTGAATCCTGCTCCCATTTATGTGCTTCCACGGAAGTGAAACAAAACACAGCAGAAATACTGACAGAAGACATGCATGCAAGGGAACTAATCTATGACATAATATAATAATAATAATAATAATAATTAGGACATTGCCACTTTTCAGGTTGTTTCAGTAGTGAGATATTTAAGTAATGTTGTCAAAATATTGACAATGTGATAAATATTATAAGTATCCTAGCCTGAGAAGAATCAGCAAAATGTGCAACTTTTTTCTTTCCTTTTCTTTTTTCTTTCTGGCATTTTTTCTTTTCTCCTTCTTCTTCCCTCCTCCCTCTTACTCCCTACTTGCAACATAAAGCAGTTTGGTTGTTTGAGGTTTGTTTTTTCTTATCTTTCTACTTGTGCATGTGTGTGTTTTTAAATGAGTAGCTCCCACTTTATGCCACACTTGAATTACACAAAGGAAAGAAACTGTCCTACTTAAAAGGAGACAAAAGGATTTTGCAAGGGAAATATTTGAAGAGGGATATGTCAAATTAAATAAAGACAATTGTTAAACATTTTTTCCTCTGGTATCGTTTCAGTTCTGAAGAGATGCTAAATTTAGACTCTGAGCAGTAGGTGTGGCTTCATGTGGCATATCGAGTCCTCATTTGGAAGAAAGATTTGCATTGAGGAACTGACCCAAAGAACTTTTAGAAAAATCCCAAGTGCTTGGGATCTATCCTCCAACAAATATTTTTTTGCTGTTGCATTTTGTCATGGTGCTCACCTTGAAGGGCTGGGAAAGGATACACCAAATGACATCCCTAAGTCAAGCAGATTTTCCTGGTGCTGTCAGGTAATGATCCAAAGCCAGGTGGAGTTCATATGCATTGGAAAGCTCTTCTTGCTCAAACAGGGACAAGGGTGGCCTGGACTTGAGATACCTGCAACAGTCACATGGTAGACACTCACCCAGTGTCTCTTGGTGCTTGGGCCTAATGGTGAACCAATACTGAGGACTCCAGAGGTTGCTGCTGTTTGAAGGAGAAATTCATGGGATCTGTAATATTTTAGGCAAGCCACCTACTTACACAGAAAACAGAAACTCGTGTTCAAAAGCTGAATCAAACAACAGGAGAGGGCATCTTTGTTCTCAACTGCCAGCGTTCAGTCAAAACCCCTGCTTTTATTAATGCCCCATCTCCCAATGCTTGCTTGAGCAATGTCCATTTTTCCCTCCAGCTTTTATCACATGTGCCCTTCACTGAAAAATACCTTCCTAATTCCAGAACCGCTGCTTGAATATACACACCTTTGTGCTGCAAGGCTGGGTCTCAAGGATGAGTTAGTTCATGCTCCTCTTGGAGCACCTCATAGCAGAGGTGGCATCATAGCTTCATTTTGGAGTGCGAAACGGAGGCACAAAGCAGTGGTGCACACTGCTAGTGCCCATGGAGCTGAGGGCAGAGACAAAGTGTCTTGAATCCTTGTCTCTGGGGCTGTTGTGGGCAGCGAGGGGGCTGTGGGGCAGGGAGGGACCCATGAAGCTGTGTAGGAGGATGGAGGCCCTTTCTGAGCTTTTCTTAGGGACAATCTACATATCATTAAAAATCCCGTGCCATCTGAATGCATAATGGTACTTTATCAACTAAAACTTCTTTATTTAATCAGTTGATTTAATTATGAGCTAGTTAATTGAAAAATTCATGGTACAAGTTCTGAAGGTCAAAATACTCAGAAGTTCAAAGAAGACTGGAGCATTTGTTTCACTCAAGCTGTGACGTGCAGTGCTGAGTTACAGAAATCTGCTCTGATTCAAACTGGCAAACTGATCTTGGGACTAAACAACTGAATTACCAAACAAGAAGACAATTCACTTCCATTCATGAGGTGCGAATGTATCTCATGCCAGGCATGGTTAGTCTGTGATTGATTTATCTGTATGTTGTGGTTTCCAAAAGATCCAAGTAGTAACCACTCTTGCAGAAATGCCTTTAGCACTGTCCTGTCAACCCCTTTAGCCCTCTCAGGGACATGTCCATGTTTGTGCAAAGTGCTGGATTGATTGACCTATCGACTGCAGTTCTCCCTGGACAGGAGAGACATGATGAGGGCAACAAGAGCTCCAGATTCCCACCTCTGGGTCACTACATTTCTCTGCTGCATGAAAGGCTTTTTCAGAAGCTGCAGAGGCCAGGTAAAATATCTGGTCAATAATCTGGAAATAATCTGGATTTATGAACCCCTAGGTGTTGCAAACACTGGTTCCCCTCCCAGGCAAGCACAGCAGGGGCCTGCTAAGAACTTAAGCTTGAGGTCCCCATTTTAGACTGATGGTCATGTAAGTATCTGCTGGTTTATTTACATGCCTATAGAAGATTAGAGAGCAAAAACTGTAACCAAAAATCACTGAGCTTTGGGCAGGTAAGAACATACAAAAACTCTGCAGCCTTAGCACTGCTACAGACATGTGAGTCCTCTGTATGTTACTGTTTGTCCAAAATGTATGACCCGGAAGGTCGAGGGCATGCATCCTCGTCTTCACACCTTTGTCATATGCTGCCCAGACCTCAGCTGCACAGAGACCTCAATATCCCGTCTCATGGGAATATCTCATGGCTTGGCAAACACTGTGCTACTTCAGGCTTTGTGTTTTCATCCCTTTGTTTCAGAATTTTGCCATTCCTATCTCAGCAGAAGGATGGCACCAGCCTGGGTTCAGCCCAGCCTATACCTTTATCTGCCCTAAACAACATACTCTAAAGAATATGTTGGGGCTTTTTTTAACAAATAAAACATTACATTTCTGGCCTTCATGGCTGCAAGATACTTTGAAATAAGTGCAACCGATTTATTATTGTTTTCCTGAACCTTCAAGAAGCCCTAATTAATAGATCTTAGGGGCTCGGTTTCTCTCAGACTTTTCAATGATAGCAGGGTATTAACTTAAAAGCCCTGTGGTAGTTACGTCTGTCTGTCTGTCTGTCTGTCAACATTAACTATTCAATTGCTGGACATTTTAATGAGAAGAAGCAGGGATAGAAATTAAGCCAGAAGTAGAAGTGTCGTGGTTTAACCCCAGCTGGCAACTCAGCCCCACACAGCCACTTGCTTGCTCCCCCCAGGTGGGATGTGGGAGAGAACTGGAAGGGTAAAAAGGAGAAAACTCATGGGTTGAGATAAAGACAGTTTAATAGGGAAAGCAAAAGCCATGTGTGTGCAAGCAAAGGAAAACAAGGAATGAATTCACTACTTCCCAGGGGCAGGCAGGTGTTCAGCCACCTCCAGGAGAGCAGGGCTCCATCATGTGTAATGGTGACTTGGGAAGACAAACGCCATCACTCCAAACATCTGCCCCTTCCTTCTTCTTTCCCCAGCTTTATATGCTGAGCAGGATGTCATATGGTGTGGGACATCCCTTTGGTCAGTTGGGGTCAGCTGTCCCAGCCGTGCCCCCTCCTAGCTTCTTGTGCACCCCCACTTGCTCACTGGTGGGGTGAGGTGAGAAGCAGCAAAGGCCTTGACTCTGTGCAAGCCCTGCTCAGCAGTAACTGAAACATCCCTGTGTTATCAACCCTGTTTTCAGCACAAATCCAAAACATAGCCTCATACTAGCTACTATGAAGAAAACTAACTCTATCCCAGCCAAAACCAGCAGCAGTAGATGAGCTAAAATAGGAATAAAAAATGTGGAGGAAGAAAATTAAAGCAAGGACAAAGCAAAACAAAAGAGAGGGGGAGAAAAAAAAAAAGAGGAAAGTAAAGAAAATGAGGCAAAGGACAAAGCACATGAAAACCAAAAAAGGACAAAAACTTGCATACATGTATAGATCGGTAAATACTTATTCTTGAGGGATGCTGCCTGTAAGAAGAAGAAAATGAATAAATAATAGCTATAAAGGCATTTAACAATGTTAAAAATACTGTCTGGGAGACTGTCGGTTTCAGACACTCCCTGGTGCTTTACTGCACTTCAGGCACTTTCCCCCTAATGCTGCTTACTGGAAGACCTGGTTTTTCTCTTGCTGACCTGTGCTAACAGTGGGCAGGGATCGGCCCCTGCTAGACACTGCCAAGAGATGTACTGGGAAACGGGGGCCTGCATGCGTTTTTTAAGTGCTGCTGTGCTAGTAAAAGCATATACCTATGCTACAGGGCAGCTCTGAGAGGTTTTTCTCTGCTTGGGTATCCACTTTGAAGGCTGTCATGGTGCTTGCAGTCCAGTTCCCACACAAAACCTGCACCCCAGGTGCCGCTATCACTTTAGGGGATCACTCTGCCCTTACTTACCCAAACTCTTTGCAGGGCTCTCTTTACATTTAAACCGCCTCCTTTAGATGTTGTAAACAGGAATCAGGATGTCTTTTTTTAACATTCCTGTTGGGGAATTATTGGCAACCCCCACTCACCCTTCAGCAAGGCTGATGTCCCGTGGGCCAGGGAGCGAGCACAGCCCCTTCACTGCTGTCCCAGCACTCACTCACTACAAGCATCTTGTTAACCCGGTACATAAACCTTCAGATAAAGTGCGCTGCTGAAACGATGGCCCTGTGACACAGGAGATACAGATTTTAAGCTTTTTGGTAAAGCTTTGAAGGGTGTATGGAGCACCAGCTTTCATACTCTTGAGTAGAGCCACAGCGGCAATGCTGTATGCCAACAGGAGGAAGGCAACGAGGCCACTGCTAGCGCTTGCCTGAGACCAGACAAAATGGTTATCCAATATTTAGTGATGATAATGGGTTTGACCCGCATGATTGGCATGTGAGCTTTGTGGGATCCTGTGACTAATATGTAGACATTTCTTCTATCACTAATCTGTGGAAAACTGCCCCTCAACATCAAAGGATGTTCTATTGGGCGGGCAATGTCTCTAGTTTTAAGACATGGCTCTAGCCCATCATCCACCACTGAAAATGGAAACCTTTGCTCTCTGCTGTGTGATTTTTGACAATTGGCCTAATGAAGCAGCAGAAAGAAAAGAATAAAATAACACTAATATATTGAAATAGCTTTCACATTTTGCTCAGGTTTCCTGTCTCTCATTATAGGCATTTATAAGAAGTGAAAAACATGAAAATTCAGACTGCATTATTTGAAACAATAAGTGAGTCTAGGTAATAATGTACTGTATACCCAAAAGCAAGGGAAGTAATTGTTTTTCAATCTAATGTTGTATTTATCACTCCTGGGATGAAAATACAGCTAATACATATTTCAAGTGTAAGTTCAAAATATTCATGTGCAACCAAGCAAAGGTTTATTTCTCACCCTCCATCTGTTTCTAGCGAGGTTATACTGTTCTTTTTCTGCATTGTGTGGTTGCATTATCTTAATAAATGATTAGTTGTGAGATATTATTTCCATTTAAAACATGTGACAGCAAAACAAGTTTTTAATAAAGTGTTTTGAAAAAGCAACAGACTGAAAAAACTGGGCAAGGGTTCAAATTGGTAATGAACTGAATATGCCTCTAATTATATTGAATTTACAAGTAATAGGATGAAGCAACATTAGAAATTACTTGTGACTGAAATTCAGTGCCTTAAGGCTGAGAATGTTCCCCTCAAACTTCCGGAGACTGAATAAAATTGCTGTATCATTATTTGTTTTAAGGATCTGTCACTTCAAATCTCAAAATGAAGGACAGTGGGTTAAGTCTTCCTGAAAACAGACGGTCTGATAAATGTATCACAAAAGCTAAGATTTTCCTCCAGGCAAGATTTATTTTTGGACTTCAGTTTACCCGGTACATGTAACATTTGGTATAAGTTGGTCTGGCCATGTGTAATACCAGGCTCAATACACATTTAAACCTACATTTTTAAACTGGGATTCAGGTGTGGTTATCTAGATAAGGCTCATCATAGGACTAAATCTCTGTCCTTCATGCTGACAGTTTAAGGCTCAATCTTAATCTTTGTATGAAGTAATTTTGTATCAAATGTATAAATAATTAATGTGTTGTGTATGGAAACACTATCAGATTAATTCCTTTAATAACAAAAATCTGTAGATAAATAGAGGTTGGTCAGCAAAGTGACCTTTTATCTTTTTTTCCTGTGACCTTGAATTAAATCCAGAATGACCATTAATCATTTTGATCAGATTGCTGAGAGAATTACCAAGTGAAGTCAGTTTAGTCACCTCCGTTGACTTCCTAGAGGGAAGAGGCTCTGGGTTTGCATCATACAAACCACACAGTAGGCCCATGATTGGTTTCTGCAGGTCAAGGCTGGTATCTATTTGTGAACCAGCATGGACCTTGTCTATCATCTGCAGTGCTCTTGAACCAACCACAGATAAATACAGGGTTTCTTCCCCCGGCATGGGTAGCCTTATGTTTTGTGGCATAAATGGATGTTAAAATATCTTGCCACTAGAAGTACAGAGAGAGGGTACGCTTGCAGATCAAGCAAACAAGACCATCTCACAGATTCCTCTGGAGTTTAAATATGTTTGTATACCACGGGGAGGGAAAATACAGGTTTCACGCCTACCTCCATGGTTGCTGCTACTCAGCTGCTATCAGCACAGTGTGAATGAAAATACAACAGGACAGGAAATATTAAAAGACATTTAAAAACTTGTCAGACCAGTTATTAGGTTAAGTAACATTCTCTATAACCTCAGCTTCATGGATCAGCTTTCCTGATGAGATCACAGCAGGTTAATGCAGGAGAGAGGCAGAATCAGAATCTGAGTCAGAAATGAAGGAGTCCATCATAACAAGCAGAGAGTTCCTGGTGTAATGAAACTGTATTCATCAGATATATTTCACCTTTTCTATGCCTAGGACAGTATTTTGGCAGTACTACAGGGAATGAAAAGGATGATATGCACTGCTCATCAAAGTCAGTATCTTGATACTTGTGTGGCATAAATGATAAAAAATTAACAGTGTTTCCAGGATCTCTTTTTAAGGCATACTTTGGGGAATGCACCTTACTCTCCCAAGCTAGAACATGTCACTACCACGAAACCCAAGTTCTCTTGCCTGAGAAAACCGCTGAGTCAATACAAGGGAAAAGTGCTGGAAGGAATAGGAAAACCGCTGCCCAGGAGTCACGTATCTGTGCTGATAGTTATCACAAAACATAGACAGAAAGGCAGTTCTCTTATCACTGATGTCCTCCCAAACTCCCCAATGAGAACATTACAGGATCTGTATTGCAGGCTTCTGCTGCAGGAGAAATGATCTGTCACCCCTACCTGCTGACATCTGTCCTACCTTCTAGGCTGCATCCCCCCTTCCAGATCTTTCTATATGACACACTTTTCAGCTTGCTCTCCATGCGGTGCAGTAATATATCAACCCTGCCAGAAGAACATATATGGGAGCTGGCTGGTGTGATTTATCTTTAACCTGTCAAGTTTCACTTATCTGAGTTGTCACCTCATGTTCCACCACCAACACATCTGCATGTTGTGCATTTGTATAGCATTGGGCACCCACAACTTTAGCCTGACTAAAAAGGTGAGTGCCGATGCACTCTCATGTAATGTAAGGGTTGCAGCAATGCTATAATATGGAAGGACTCGGCGGATGAGTGTGCTGCCTTCTCTAGGAAAGCACCCTAAAGATAAACTTCTGGAGAGAGACACTGGTAGAATCTATCAAAAGTGTTTGATAACCACTGTCACAGCTCTTCTTTACAATAAATGTTTATAATAATTGCAATTGGTTTTTTCCCCCTGGAACTATTGCCAGGGTTCCTTACCATCCCACAGGCCCCTGAAGTTTCTTTCCCATTTCAAGATAGAAGCTTCTGAGAGCATTTCTGGCTTAGCTTCTGATGTCTTCATCCCATCCCAAAAGGATTTAATCTCAACCGACCTTGTGAGGACAACTTTTCCGCATCCCCTTTCTTTCCCATCCTGACTGTCGCCTCAGCAATAGGGATAACCTACACCCTACACCTGCTACAACCATCACCCAAACATAAAAAGTGATGTGAAAAAAAAGGTTATGAATTCTGGCGGGTAGCAAATTATTTAAAAGCCATCCCATATAGCTGTGCACTACCTCTGCATGAGCACAGGGCAGCCCGTGGCAGGGCTACATCCCATCTTTGCCAGGCTGGACACAACGGTGAGCCAAAACTCTGCAGCTATGTTGTGGTGGTGCAAGCACTTCCTTCTCCTTTCTGAAGGCAAGGTCAAATGGAAGTGGCATACATGGATCAGACAAAAGATGTGACAGAAGGGGAAGAAAGGGACAGAGTCGCAGGATTCACGAAAGCAGGGAAAAGTGGGACATGTCACCCTATAGCCCTGATCTGGGGAAGAGTATGCTTTGCCTCCTTGGTGAGCAGCGCTGGTGAGCATCCAAAGACACCCTGCTGGGGACGGGCACCCAGGCGCCTGACTCCTGCTTTGATGTGGGGCACAGAGCAAGGGCTTGAACCCTAAAAGAGTGTCCAGGGACCCCAAGAGGTTTCCAGGCATGGAAGCTCTGTGGTTGTGGAGCCAGATTCATGAGAGATAAATGTGACAGCACTGAGCCAGAGTCTGTCTCCATCCTCTTCCTCATCATACATAAACGCAAAAGGTCCAAACACTTGCAGGATGTTACTGGCCCAACCACCAGCAAACCCAACTGCATCTGAACTGGGTATGCAGTTTCATGTTGCTCTGACCATACAACGTGGGTTTATCGCCGCCTGTTTCTCTTTGTGCGAGTGCCGCATGCAGCACGGTGTGACATTTAGCGTGTTTAGTTATAATTCAGCATGGTGATGAAAGCCAAATTAGTAAATGGGTTTCTGGTAGCCATTTAATAACAGTCACAAATGGCCTGAGGAAATCCCCATTTGTACTAAAGACAATTTAGCAGACACGAATGTGTTCATCTACGCAGAAACTTCAAAGGAGGCATTTTCACAAATATGTGCTGCTTCTTGCCTTCCCAGTGGCATTTGTTACCGCTTCCTGCAATGCTTGGTTTGCGTTGGGTCTTGTCGTCATGGGCCAAATGAAGGGTCACCCAGGGCGAAGGGCCACCCCTTCTTTTTCTTCTTGCTAAAATCGTTAGTCCAGATCAATTTTATATTCCCACATTCCATTAACACAGAAATATGTTCTTAGAAAGCATCAGCTGGTTCACCGCACTGCCTTTTAGGGCTCTTGCTTCATCATTTGATATAAATTAGGAGACATTTCAAAAAGCGGATGCAAACCCAAACAATCATTTTAGTGTACTTTTCTCTGAGATTATTGTTTTAGCTAGATACATTATCTATATTTAAAATATATGAAATGGAGGTATACTTAGTGTTCAAAGTGATATATGATAAAGATAGAAAAAGGTGAACTCTTGATATATTACAAGTCTTTCATACCATGAAATAACTATTGCCTATTATTTTACTCGTGACATTTTTATTTTTAGGGGAATTTCACTTGATTTGTATTGCTGACACCACTGATATGTTGTTTCCAGTGACCTTACATCCAAAATCAGTAGGGTGTAACATTTGATGGCCCAGATAAAAAACATTAATGGTAGAAGTGAGGGTTTATTTTCCTGGTCATAAATTAAGTTTAAATAACTCAGAATTTATTTTAAACTCTTCAGTACTTTTTACTGTCTACCCAATAAATGTATTTATTACTGGCAGCTTAACTCAGGTTTTCTTAGTGAAGCGGTTTACTTGGAATGCTTATGTACAGCCTTGCCTTTCTTTCTGAGGCAGAGTTTGGTAGCAAGCACTGCTTCCCACAAACAAAAGGAGATGGCTCCCAGGTAGTAAATAGAAAGCAATACAGTGTCATTGCCTACTGATTTTGCCTACAGGCAAATAAGTAGAAGAGAGAGAGCAGCAGCTTTTGATATGATGCACCGTAGCGAAAAGTCAAGCTCAGAGAATTTTGCAGCATCCGTGTTAACACATGTAGGTAGAGACTGATATAAGTAGTAAGTGCATAGTATAAATTTTAGTATGACCTAACCTGTAGTCTTATCACACCTCTTCACAGTCCTGCCAGTGCAAATTGCACTGCAAATATTCTCTTGAGACATTTTTTTCCTGAATGCCAGTGAACTTCATGCTGTTCTGGTGTGTATTTCTCCACTTTGAAAATATTCAAAGACCATGATCTCCAGATGTAGAGAGGAGTGAGAAATTAACTCACCAGAACTGTTACCATCAGTCCTTGGGGCACAGGCACCTTTAGGTAAGGGGGGAGTATGGCTGGTGCTTCAGCAAAACTTTAAAAACCCTGGGAAAAAAAACCCTTCCTGCCCCTCTCTGATCTGCAACTAGGTCTAAGGGTCCTGCAGTGCAGTGAGGAGGGTATGATTTTACAGACTAACATTTATGAAAATGATAGGCTGTTATTGGATTGTTTTAGGAACTTTTATAACAGTGAGAAGAGAGCTATGGCCATATATAGGCTCTTAAAAGCCAAGATGGGTTTCTGCAATATGGGGTTGCACTCTGTGTTCCCTCCAGTGATTTTTTTATCGTGCAAGTCTGTTTAGGAGACCACTGTGTCTCTTACACCCTGTCTGTGGATGGTGATACAGCATCTGTTTGCATAGCTGAATCTTGGAGGCACTGGCAGCAAGGTTTGTGAAACTTTTTTGCTCCTCCGAAAGGTCTCATTGGAGTTTCTGATGCAATATCTGATTCACTGAAGCAAAACCAAGCTCTCTGTTATAACCAAGGCAGTTCCTTTCCCAGGGAAGGAGGGGGGAGAGGATTAATTTGCCTGCTTGAAGATGCTTCCCACTCTTTTTCTGTTGAAAAAAATGCCATCTGTAACTTCAGTGTGGGTGGAAAGGCACAAGAGATTTTGGATACCAGCACGTGAGCTCCGCTTCCATTGGGAAAAGTCTTATCACAGCCAGCTTTTATTTCACTTACCCTAAACCAGCTCAGGTCTGGCCTCACAGACCTGGTCTGTGGGTAGAATTTGCCTCCCCTGTCTTCCAGCCATGATTCTTGATGTGGTGAGGCAGGTGGCATCACTGCCACAGCCCGAGTCTTGGATGCTTCAGCTAGTTCCCAGTATACCCGGCCGTGAAGAGGACTTTCTCCCTTAACGTGATGATAGCAGCTGGCTGGAGCAAAATATCTTCCCATTCGTGACCCCCAAGAGGGATTCAAAGAGGCTTTGAGCCCAGGGAGTGAATTCATAGCTGAGGCGGAAAGTGCACATGACAGACCTTTCCACATACAGCTTTGCACTGCAGCCCTGTGCATTTCAGAGGAAGCCTTCAGGTAGCCACAGTACTGAAAAAACAGGCCTCACAGATGCATGATTGCTAAAAATGAAGTGTTTCACTTTGCCTTTTGGTTTCTCAGTTTTTAGGACGAGCTCAGTTCATGTTTTCTTCTGCAGCCAATAGGATTATTTCTGGGGAGTTTTATTTTGGAGCCATGGGAGTTTTTTAATGATTTAAGCTGATTCTTGTGTAATGTCTTGATTTCAGCATCAGAGTCTTGAAGAAATAAATCTGAAGTGTTATGAACTGGCAATGCTCAAGTTGTATAATAGCTCTTTGAATGTACAGATTTGTATGCTTTCTTTGACTGAAGCTTTTTATACAAGTAGAAGCCCACCGATTCCAGTGGTCTACTGTAGCTGACTTGCTGAGGAGAACCAGGCCCTGTGAGTCCATGTTTGGCTGGTACTTTTCGAAACATTTCCTATACAAAATAATCTATAGAAGAATAACAAACCCGCCAGTGTTTTCTTTTACAGTTAATTTTCCTAGACTCATGCCACTGCTGAACTGGTACAGGAGCTGTGTGTCAGATGGCCCAATGAGAAAAAGGAGGAGGGAATTTCAGATCATCCCCTAACCCTCTTGTCCAGAGAGCTGTGGCAGTGGAAATGGCCTTCAGCTGGTCCAAGGGGTGCATAAAGGCTTTTGTCTCCTCCATCTGGACACTACTCAGCAACTCCTCCTCGTGCAACTAATGGGGGATCCCAAGGCACACCTGCACCTCCTGTTCATCGTTCATCCTCCTCAGTGGGTCTCTCTGTTCTCCATGTGGCCGGGGACAAATGTAAGGCACCTACTCCAGATGCCATGTGCGTATGGGTGTGCGAGGACTGCAGCAGATTGCTAAAATAGGTTTTTGGTTTCCCCTCTGCCCAACCTCAAGAGTCAAGGGCTTTCATGGGCACCAACCTAGCCAAAAGCATGGTGTTACTCTTTCTTTCTCCTTCACAGTCTCTTGTTTGGAAGGCATGTGAGAGTGTAGGGGATCCTAGCATTGTTGGATCCCTGGGGGGATTTCTGTGGAGTTAGGGAGAAAGGGATCCCACAAGCAGAATAGCACTCAAATAGAGTGATAAACTGGCTACAGAGACCGGTCTGCTTCTAGTGAGATCTCTGCTCTGTCTCAAAAGAAGGAAGGTCATTATGGGAAGAGAGATGCCCCAGCCCTGGGGCATGACGGAGCCGTCCTCTCCTCTCAGACATAGGGCAAAGCTGTTCTGCTACACAGTTAATCCAGCCCTGGGACATGACTTGTGGCCTGAAGAAACCCGGGCTACCCAAAGCTGCCTAATGACAGCTGCTCTTCCTATTCTGGGATGCTTATGTCCGCTACAAATGCAAATAGGAAGGCGAAGTAGAGGTCATGTTTGAAAATGGCATCACCAACAGTCCCTTAAAAGATGTATGCAGGTCCTGGCTTACTTTGAACAAGTCTTCTCAATATATCACTCTCTCTTCAGCTACTCTGGTGATCTTGGAGGGATTTTCCTAGCAGCTGCACATGTTGATTTTCCACAGTTCACAAGAGTTCCTATGTCTGGAAGTCAATATGCCAACCATTAATACATAGCATGCTTTTACTGTGAATTCATGAAGTATCACTGCAATTAAATTTCCCTGTAAATGACATGATTTATTAATGAAACAAGGTTCATCTTCAGGCTCTTGAAAATGAAAATAGGGTGGATTCTCCCTCACAGTATCATAAAATTCACACTAGATACAGATTTTGAATGACATTTTAAAATACTACCATGCCAAGGAACCTAGTGGGGAGAATGCTCTTTCATGCCCTCATTTGCCCTTTTCCAGACGACTCACACAAAGAAATAAGGAGAAGACAGATAAACAGCAAAAAACCCCGCCACAAAATGGTAAAAACCCAAACCCAACACAAAACAAAGCCAAAAACCTCCTGATAAGGAAAATCACAGGCGTCTTCTCACTGCTTTGTTTTGAGTCCTCTCAGTGAGAAGGAAGATAACGCTGAGATGTAAAAGCTTTTCCTGTGCAGGTTGAAAGGCTCTCAGAGAAGGCTAAAGAACAGTGCAACAGCATATGCCACAGAAGCAGTACCTGCCTGATACAGTGCAAAACTGCATTAGGACGGGGCTCAGATGACGGCCTAGTGGTCTTTTCCATTCATTTCTGATAGGCGCCCTCTGAAAAGACCTTGGAATAAATAATAACTAAACTGATCAAACAAATGAAATCCGAGTAACTGCTCCCTCAGTGATAGCTGTAAATCCAAAGAGTTTGCCTTATGTTAATGGACTCCATATGGTTGCAGAAGTTCTCTGTCTATTTGCTATATATGCTGTTGTTTTCGTTTGTTGGGGTTGTTGTTTTTTTTTCTTTAATAAAATGCTCTAAATATTTGCTGTTGGAAGAGAACAATGCTATGGGAGGCTCTGAAGTGATATTCCTAAGAACTGCGAACACTGACTAATTGATTAACCAAGACTTCTTGAAGAGAACGATTTGATTAGGGTAATTTATAGAGATTGTATCTTTTGTCATCATTTGTCTTTGAAAACATAGAAGAAAACTGCTTCCAAGCGCATGTAGCCGCTGGCATGAGAGATGGTGTGCACTACATCATCAGTTACAGCAGACTGCTCAATTTTGTACCTTTCCAGCTAGTCAAATATCCAATAATAACACGCACACGCGCGCACGCACACACGCGCACACACAAAAGCACTCTAGCTCTTTGCACTCGAAACTTTTCCAACATGGGCTTAGAAAATATTTGGGGTTGTTCACTGCTCTGCTCTCTGTAGCATAAACATTTATTTAAATGGGGCTGTCTTTTCAGTAATGAAGAATGAAGGAAAAACAATGGTCTGATTTTGACAAATTAACTTGTGATTTGGAGAGTCAGTGAAGCAGGGAAGAGACATTCCTAACTATACTAATTAAATGAGCTTGCAACATTTATTTTAATGCAATGGAACCAGCCATATGAAGATGAACATTTTAATTTATTTTGCGGTGACATTATGAAAAATTTCTCTGCTGCAGATTATCTACAAAAACAAATCTCATCAGCATCTAGGTTTGTGCATGAAATTTACATCTCTCACATAAGTTTGACCTTCCCCAGCGAAAACAAATGGAATGTGCTAAGTTAAAAAGTTTCTGCAAAGGTTGTCTTCCCATTGATGCGGTGGTTTATGTTCAAATTACCTCTGTGAAAAACACATCCATTTTTCATGGTGCAGTGTAGATGAAAAATTCTGAATCTGTTCTAAGGGGAATGCAAATATAGCTCATTAGTTCAAAAACATTTTTCATGAACGACTGCTGAGTATTTTCAGGCAGATGAGAATGTGCAGTTTCAGCCAAGAATGAGCACCACATGTCCAACTAATTGTTTTTTAAACTTGTTCCTTCCGTCTATGGCATTCACTAAGTCTAGAAAGTGTGAAGATTCCTGGAGAAAAAAATATTATAGGTATCCTCCCTCTTAGCACACACTGGGTCTTTTCAATATACTGTGCGATATGAAGAAAAAGAAATAGGAGCATTAGCTTTCAGATGGGTAATATCGTTATATTCAGGCACATGACATTTATCTCCTCAAATTTTTTTCAGGTTTTAGTAATGAGTAGGAACATTATTTATGGAGTGCCATCAGCAGAGAGACCGTTGTTCTAAGGTTCATAACAGTGACGATGTTATGGAGCTGCTGTCAGTAGGAGCTGCAGGAGCTCATTGGGCTTTGTTTTTTTAACCAGGTTGAGTAGCAGTAAGAGATTTTTGCTGTTTAAAATTATTCTTAAGAAGGTGCTTTATCCAAGGTTGTCCTCTCCTTTGTAGGCCTCCAAAAGGTTTGCTCTGAGATGGTCTTAAAAAGCAAGAGATTTGAGCAATAACTCAGGCTTGCAACCTTCCCTCCATGAGCTTGAAAGCTGGAACAACTAAAACCAACCAAAAAAAAAAATGTTATTTAGAAATTATCTGATTTCAGGGTCTGGTCACTCGTTGCATATCCCATGTCTCTGAGTGATGGTCCTCCATGTGCGATGCACACCGACTGGCTCCTCCTCACCCCTGTGGTGGAGGATGACTCTCCATGGGGCCTTTCTGCAGTCAGACCCACCTTAACAGCTCAGGCTGGTCTTTTTACCCAGGGGCTGGCAGGGGTGTGGGATTGACTCCAGTTGGCAGCACAGCTCCAGCTGAGCCAAAATTGGCAGGGCATCCTTTGGATGAGCTCCTCTTCACCTGGGCAACCCTGCAGCCCTCAGTCTCAACCTCAGACAGTGCACAGACCTCTTCTGCTTTCCAAAATTTGTGCTGCTTAACAGACTGTAGCTATTTATCTTTTATCTTGGCCCTTTATCTGTTAGCTTTGGAGGGCGCGATCAGCTCTTCAGCGAGTTACAAAGAAAACCAAGCCAGTTGTCATGAAGTAGGGTTTCCTACAGCTGATCTTTCTCCCCTTCTTTCTGCCTCTTGCCTGGCACCTATGTACCCTCCCACAGAAGGTCTCTTCCCCACTGGGGGATCTGCAAACCCTGGCATTTTGGAATCATTTCACCCACCCATGAACTGCAGCCACCTCTGGACTGAGCTGTGCAAATCTTCTGCCCGTGCACAGAAAAGCTTGAAATGGGGAGTGCAGTCTTTCACCCAGATGAAATCACAGGGGGATTTTAGACAGGAAAGAGGTTATTACTGAAAGTTGAGCTGGAATTTAACCATAGCAATTGTATTAACATCTCCAATCCAATGTTATGGGAGTCTTAATGACAGTCAAGTATGGAAACTTCAGCCAGTTGATGGTAAAAATCCTGTTGCCCAAGATGATAACCCTGTTTTTTCACCTGAAAAGCAGTCCTGTGCTCCCTAAATGTTTGCTAAACACTTGCTCATTGCCATTTGTGTAAGATGGAAAATGACCAGGCACTGAATAACTAAAGCATCGTCCTGTAAACGTGTTAATGTTTTGTTGACAAATGTCGTGTTACCATTTTTTTCTTGACTCAAGACGTCAGTCTCTACTTTTCTATTTAGGTCTTCCAGAATACTTATTTTTGGTGGCCAATCTTAGAAAGAGTTCTCATGTGATAATTTCAGATGTTAAGGCTCCTTTACCAGAACAAAAATATCCTCCCAATTATGGACAGGAGAGTCATCTCCAGCATGTACCACCATCAGGACTGCTGTAACACTGTTGTAGTGGGGCGCTCCACAGCCCCTCCTCACACCAGCAACCTTCTGTCTATGTGGTCCATATAGAGCTAAAACTGCCCGGCTTACCGAAACAAGGGAGATGTCCCTGTGCTTCAAAATGGCAGACAGGGAAACAATTTTATATAGATTTCAAGGTATCTACTCATAAAGCGAAAGAGCCAGGACCTGAATTCCAGCCTCTCTCCAGGCTCCATGGCTACAAGGCCACGATGCAACCGTGATTTCGCTTGTATCAAGGAAGGCTCCCACAAGAAAGTGATTCCTCATATTTCCTGAGAATATGAGAAATGCCCTGGATAGCATAAACACACAGATTAAGATTCCCTTCAGCTCCGGGAAGGTTAGTGTTAGTCCTGGACCAGTGGCAAATGTGAGCTCCAGTAAGTGATTCGCAGCGTTGAAGGAAAGTAGAGGTTTAATATGGATTCAGAGAAGCAATGGTCAGCCTCTCTGTTGAATATATAGCACTCAATAACTCTGTTGCTAAAGATCACTGGGCAATAATTATACTCAGAAATAATGAAGTTACCAGATTGTGCATTAGCCCTGACAGAAGAGCTAGCTGAAGAAACAAACCTTCAGGACAGCTAAAGCCACACAAAAAATGCCGGTGTACCATCTGAGAGGACAGAGAAAAGTAGCTTCTTCCAGTGTGATGGAGTTTTTTGACTGATCTTGAAATACAGAAGTATTTTATCATCACTGAGACTTAGGTATCTCTCCTAAAACAGTCAACAGCCAAGCTCCTGCTCACAAAACTGAAACTTCCAACTATGCTTATATTCAGCTAAAAATACCAATGCACGTCTCATAGGAACAAACTCATCCACAGAGGTACTTTTACGAAACTACGACTCCACCAGCAATGAATCTGTCCCATGTTTTTTGGTATGCCATTTGCAAGCAATAAAGGCTGCTGGCATGCTTCCCACGAGATCCCTGATGAGAGAAAAAGATGATGCATTTATACAAAAGCTAGCACATAGACCTTCAAAAAGAAACTTTTGACAATTTGCTTTTCACTCCAAAGTAATGTACAAAAAGTCATTGCTCTTTCTGAGCTCATATATGTCTTGTGTTTCTCTTGAGGAATCATTTCTTTTCATTCACCTTTTTGCTCTGTTTAGGCAACCAGATTAATGTTGTGTGCCTGGACTGGGTGCTTCTCTGGCTTTCACTCTGTGAAGCTAACAGCTCGAATAATAGCAGGAATCCTTCCAAATGGGGAGAGGCTTTATTTCTCACCAGTCTTCCTGACCCCTCTAGAAGCCACATTTCTACCCCTTTTATTTGTCCCCTCTTCCCCTGTTTCTTCTCTGATTCCAATTACCCTTTAGCTAAGAAGCATCCAATGATATTACTGTCGCCTTCTGCCATCTGTAAAGAGCAGCCAGTTGCTTTTATCCTGATAAACATTTGTATTAGATTAAGGCAAACAAGAAGCAACCCAGTGAGGCTTTCTTGTGAGAGATTAATCTACATGTGCTTCTTCTACAGAAGCTGCAGCCCACCGTTCCTGTGGAAGACTCTAAACAGTCCCAAACTGGCAAAGACTGGGCTTAATGGTTCTCCAGCCATCCTTCTTGGTGACCTCCATCAGGAGACATAGCTAGCGAATGGAAAATGTGGCCAGGGTTACCATACGCTGTCTTGGGAAACCCTCCAGCCCACCCAGGGCCATGCAAAAATTAGAAGAATCTTGAGCCTGTGGTGACAAAGCTCTGAAGACCTCCAGCCATAACCCCGGTGGTGCCAGTTCTAGCTTTTTTTTGAACTTAGGTGACCAGGGGCCCTCTTCTGCTGAAGTTATGCTGGCTGGTTGGAGATGCCAAACTGGGACAGAGCTGGCTTCACAGCTGGCTAATGGAGAACGGTGTGTCTGATCCTGGTGGATGGCTTAGAGATCCTCCTGGGTCTGGGTGCAGCTCCTGTCTTTTCACCCTCCTGATGCTTCGACTTGCACTAATTACTGAGTGGCTCCAATATCAGCCTGCAAGTCTTTGCCCACAAGATGCTAGTCTTTGGGTAGCAGGAGTGCCAAAAATGAAAGTTAACAGACAGATATGAAAGTAAGTTTTCTCCCTGTCTCTTTGTTCCTCTGTCGTTTAGCGCAGTATCAGTTTGCAGAAGATTAATTTTATGTGAAGTTTTACATTTCAGATTGTGATCAGCATTTTTTTTCCCTTGGTTGCCTCTGAGAAAACATATATTCAAGTTTTAGAATTCATCATGTCTGATTAATGATGTGTATATAGAGCTTCCTGTATCATCTTCCTTCTTTTGGTCTTTTTTATTCAGTTGTTTGCTGTACTCCAACCCTGCGGATAGATGGTTCTGCAGTGATAAATGTAAAGTTTGCATAAGCCATGTAACAGCAGGACAGCCTATTATCACTGTACATTTTCCATGGCTGTGCAAACCTCTGTAGGCTATTTTATTGCTAATAGATCCACAGAGAAACAGTAGTGATTTTATGACTCTTTTTAAAATGGAAATTCATGTTTGAGAAATACAACTGGGAGGAAACAGATGTAAACCACTTAAGCATTTGCAGAAAATTGAGATGCACACTCTTATTTACAGACCCACATCGCCTCCATCGTTTTATTTTCAAAATTAAAATAAGCAATCTGTTTGCCATGGGAAATGAGGAACTGTAAACTTGTTGTTTTTCCTTTACAAAGCAATGGCCAGCATCACTGTCTCTGTGCTTAATGGCATTGGAGAAAAGGGATGACAATTCCCCCCCCCCCAGATTTTATTGTCTATAACACGTTCCCTTTGTAATCTGTGTAAGAGGTATGCAAGTGGGAAAGATTTTAGCATAACCATGTGTCTGAATCCACATTATGTTATAAAAGCTAAAATGATTGCCCAACCTATTATAAGGTTTTACCCAAGTATTTAAAGCTATTGGAAAATGGATTTTAAAACTTTAATAGCAAACAATTTCAAAGCATTTACACTCATGTCGGAGTGCTAGTGTGCCCATTGCCTACACCAGCAGAAAATATTTCTTTCTTCTTGCATGCTGGTTTACATTACTGATTTTGAGGGCCAAGTATCCCATTGGGAAATTATTATAAAATACCCCTATAGGTTCTGTTCAGAGTGTGAACTCATGAAATCACCTGTCAAAAAAAGACAGCATTTAATGTTTATTAGTTATAATAATACTTTGTGGTGATCTACAGCCCTGCATCCAAGGAGACTGGAGCTGTACACCCTTTTATTCCTCTCTTAAGAAAGGGGTGTTATCTGTACTTTACAAATAGCTAACTGGGGACACAGAGCTTTATGGAGGCTGGGATCTATGTTATAGCACCGCTGAGGGCTGAAGGTTAGAAGAGCACCCAGGCTGTCCTCTACTCCTCAGTTGTCACCACCACACATATATTTTTTCAGCCATGTATTTCTGAATTATTGCTTGTTTTCCAGGCAAGTAAGGGGGCTGCAGTGTTAAAGTACTTAAAAGGGACTTGCAATATACCATTACATCTGAAGAAGGCCACTGAGCACTGTAAAAAGCTCTACTTTCAACAACCTCTGATGTGGGGAATGTGATAAAAAAAATAATCTAAGCACCAACTGATAAATGAAGAGAAAGAAAATCCCCTCCTCTTAGGTACTGCCATGGTGAATGTTAAATGAGAACTGTGTCTTGTAGGAAACAGTTTTAGCAATGTCCCGTGACAGCCTGGTGTATGCCTACAATAAACACCTCCCTACAGCAACAGCTCCATACCCTAGCAGGTAGGAACTGCAAATTCCTCCTGGTCACAACTCCCTGCTGAAAGCTGGCCTCAAAGTTCGGATGAAGCCAGGTCCCTCTCCTCTGCAGCCACTCCAGTAGTCACCTGGACACTGTTTTCTTAAGAAGACCTCGCGATTCTGATGAAGCAGCTGGGAAGAAGGTGGAGGGCATCACCAAGATGCCCCACTTGGGCATCCTCCTGATGAGAAGAAGGAAAAAAGAGGTGCTTTTATTAAGGGCAAAGCCACCAGTGTGCCTGGATCTTGTCAGCACAACTTGCAAGCAGGAGAGGAGCAGGAGCAGCCAGGGAGAGCAGAGCTGGCAGTTTAAAACACCCAGGGAGCCAAGGATGCAGGCTCTCAGAGAACAGACTAAGGGGAAAGAAAAATCAGGTGTCAGGAAAGAATGGCCTGGGGAAGTGGGGAAGCAAAACAGCTGGGATGGGAGAGCTCCCATAAAGAGCAAAGCTAGACACTAATTCCACTTTTGGGAGGAAAGACTAAGACGCATATTGCATTAAAGAGAGCTAACAACACAGACTGCCTTCTCTAATGTTATTCTTCCATGCAAGCGGTTTCCATAGTGATGTCGCTTGATTGCAAGTGAGAGAGGAGATGGCCACAAGGCAATCTCTTCTAGGATGCTGTTCACACCATGAAAAAGCACAAGACCTCGGATCACTTCAAGAAAAAAGCCTGCACTGCAGTTGCTCAGTCCCCGAAGTGTGGCTGTGAAGGGAAGGGTTGAGCAGTCTTGTCCTACCCCCAGGCAGAGCAGGGAGACTTTCCCTCTCCAGCCTGGGAAGCTTGCAGAAAGTGAAACCTCTCACTGACTCTCCTACATCTGCCACCGATGGGCCTGCTGCATCCCAGCCCTTGTGGCGATGGCTGAGGAAATGTGCTTCAGCCCTCCGGTCCATCACAAACATGGCTAGGAGTCATGCTGGTAAGCTGGAAGAGCTGATGAAATTTCACACAAAAATCAAAGTGAAAGAATTCTTTCTTATACTTTCCTACACTTCACTCAACACTGATTAGTGCATTAAAGAGCTTTATTGACCCCTGGCAGTTAAACGGAAAGCTTTCTTGTTGTAGCACTGAAAGAAGGGACAGATTTTCCAACAGCTGTCTAATATCTCTGTCAACATGGAAATGAAATAGATTTAAGGACCTCGGAAAAGCATCCGAATGTTTAGTGCCCAGTAATAATGAATTCCAATTTCCACTTGCAGAAACTGGAATTACTCTCAGTCTGTTCTACCAGCTTTCTAAATAAACATCTGGCATGATTTTATTTTTAGAAAAAAACCCCAAACATCTAAAAGCAGGCTACTAGGCTGACCATCTCTTTATTAACCCAGATACAGAGGCGCAGTGTTTAAAAAATGCTAGCATGAACGCGCGTGTCATGTTCAGGCCTGCAGGGAAAAAAAGGCTAACAATAAATAGCTGAGTACAGAATAAATGAGAGTTGGTTTCGCTGGGATTTGTGAGACACACCAAAACCCTTCAGATCCGCGTACAGCAGCGCTCAGATCAATGGAGAAAGTAAAAAACATCACAGCGTTTCCATCCTCCAGCTGCACACAGCGCTCCTTTTTCTTAGATCAAGGCACTGTGATAAAGAAAGATCAAGCGAATGTAGCCCGAGGACCTGTGAACAGATGTCTGCTCCTTTCCTTGGTCCAGCCCAGCCTGCTACAGTTCATATCTTAAAACTAACAACAAGATTAAGCAATTATTCCCCATACACTTGTTATTGTCATCCAATAAAGCAGCATCTAAAATAATAGCTTTTCTCTTGCCACCCAAGGTTGACTACTACAGAAAAATGTGTTGAAATTGATTAGGTTGGAGAGATAGGTCTGCATAAATAATTGCTGAAAGTCGACTAAGTCAAAATAATAATAGCAGAGAAAATTAACTTTCAGACAGAAAAGCTACCTGCCTATGCTTTCATTTGTATACTGAAGACTAATTCAGCAAATGAAGAATACAATTCTTGGGACAAAGTAGGTAACCCATGGATTCATGGATTCAGCTGTCACAAAAAAGCAGGTCTACCCTGACATCAGTTGGCCCCGGGAAGATTTAAATTCATTATTATTTTTATTTTTATTATCATTATTATCATTACTATTACTATCATCATTATTACCATGGAACCATGTTAGGATTTATACAACTTTTCTGGTTGTTTTGCCCTGTACGTCAGCAAGGGAGCCCAGATTTACAGATAATACTTCAAGCAATTCAAGATTTCCTTTCATACAGTTGAAAGGTGTATTTCTTTTCCCAAATTTCTTTTTTTTTTGGCTCCTATCTGTCATCAGTTACTTTCTTCAAAACTGGCGCACTGTACAGAGTAGATTTCTTCTTCAGTTAATATCACTGTAGTCATTAAAGATCATCACCTCTCTGTGCAGTCCACAACAATTTGAATGTGGAAGCCTTCATGACAATCCTCCCTCTCACAGGAGAGGAAATGTCTTGGGTCAGTATCTTATCCCTTCAAGGTCTCTCTCCTTGGTCTTGAAATAATATTTATAGCCCCATTTGTCTTGTCAGTACCATTCTCTCTTCACAAGAAGGAGCCAGTTCAGAGTAATCATTACCACCATGTTTTATGCAGGAGTCTACATCTAATAGCAAATACTTCTCTCGGGCCAAGTTGATGAGATCAGTGTCATGTCTGCTGAGCACTTCTGCTGTCTCTGCCTAGCTCATTTGGCATGGCCTATTGGTCTCCTTTTCTATTTTTACTTGAATTTTTGTATTACTATCCCAGAAATGGATATGTTTCAAGTAATCTGACAGGTTCTCTCTCCTTCTTGACTATTTTATTATTTTCAGTGTAATGTATTTTGTATGGCTTCTTTTGCTCATCATCATAAACATTTTTCCTGGCAAGTGAAGAAAGTCTGACAATTCCGTATCTAGGACTGAATGTAAGTTAAATAACATTGTGCTAATCCACTGTGAAAACAAGCAAAGTATGCAAAACCTCCCCCAAAATCTGACATCTCGCAGTTACAAAGTGGCTTCCCTACCAACCGTTAGGTTGCAGTCAATGATATAGTGCATCAATTTTAACTCTAGTAACTTCCAGGTAAGCAAACGTATGTCTCCTTATCTACAAGTAGCAAAAAAATGTCTGTATTTTCATTCACATGCAGAACTTGATTTGGGCAGCATGCATCTGGTGAACTTGCAGGACTTGTAAGGCATCTCAATACCGAACCTGTAAAGTTTTCATTTTGAGGAGTGCTTCTGCATGATATTTATAATGATCCTGCATGTGGTTGAAGGCAAACTTTTAGGGGTTCTGCAAATGACCTAACCATAAACTGCAAGCATGAAAATGGAGAATTAGTCCCAGTACCCTTTTTATCACATAAGAAACTTGAAAAGTTACAGCTGGCATGGAAAATGTGAATAGTTATAAATATTTTTTACATGTGGTTCCCCATCATCATCCATATCCCCACCCTGACTGCCAAGGGTGGTTCTTGGGTTTGGAGCAATCTATGATCTTTGTCCCTCAGGGCTGATAGAAACTGTTGCCTAATACCACGAAGAGGTAAAGGTGACTTGAGGTAGATCTTGAGGTTAATGAAGTCCTTTACCAGCTGCTATACACCCCATTACAGAGTCTCCCTAGTTTATCGCAATCATAATGTTTTTCTTCTTTAGCTTGTAGCTCCGCCCTCCAAGATTTAAGTCCTTATAGTTTCAAAGGAAGGTATGAAAATGTGACAAAGGCAACCAAAAACCGAAAGGCAGATAAAAGAGCTGAGAATGTGTATGTATGCTGTAAATCCTGGGACTATTAAGGAATCTCACTGTCATTAAAACTGCATAAAAAGACATTCTTATGAGTTTAGAAACCTCAATCATCAATTTTGGAATGCCTGGAGTTGGCAGTACTCTGTGCTTTCTTACAGAGATTCACCAAGTGCTTGCACACCGCAAGGCTTCCTGTATCCTGGAGGTTTAAAATATGCAAGAGCATCCTGTTCCTATTAGATGCCCAATATTCATATCTGAAATCACGTTTTTGCCACAAAAGAGAAATTAATAACCCATCACTCACCATTTTCTGTGGTAATTAAGGAGTTGCACTAAACTGAGCATTGCAAATTTTCCGTGTGCCAGTTTGCTGCCACTTTTTAGTACACTAGCTGAGGAGTCCAGAAATCAAAGAGATGCAGGAACTTCAAACATGAATACCTTGAGCTGTGCTGTTCTGAATTAAAATGGAGACAGAAATGAGCGCTAACATTTTTCTCTATAGACTCCTTTACATGGGCATGTTTGATGCTTTCCTTTACTGAGGCTGAAGCTGGAATTAGGTAATGAATAAACATGTCTCACTGAAACAACTTTGACATTTCAACTAAGTTTACACATTAATTAAGATAAGGTTGTCCTAGCCCCCCCCTAAAAAGGAGCAGAAATTTGAGAGAACCCGGTGGCTGAAGTGTAGTATAAAAAAAGCTCTATGAACACTTTGTTAAATGCACAGATTTAACCCTGCTGTTTTGCTCCTAATCATTATTAATTGCCTCCAGTGGTGGACATTAATTTCCCTATTGCAGCAACATGCATCTTGAGTTTGGGCATATCCTAATATATCAAGTGGGACAGGTGATATAATTCAGCTGGTCACAGCTGGAAAGAAGACAGCCACCCACATGCAAGCAGTCTGTCAGCCTTAGTTACGCTGCAGACACCACCACAGCCTCCATAACAACATTGTACATTTATCTCTGGGGATAACTTTACAAGAAGTATAGCCGATCAGTTCATCCTATTTAATCTGCTGTTGTCTTAGCAGGAATAAGAACGCTTTGGCCTGGGCCTTAGCTCTGAATTTTTTTGGGCGGGGAAGAACTTGCACACATGGCTGGACTGTTCTGCAGAAGAGCCTGACCCTCTCCTGGTTGTTAGAAAGGGGGGGGAGTGGTGTGTCCCAAAGTGTCCCAAAACAGGCCATGCCAGTAGCCAAAAGTCCAGTGCCACCATCTGGACCATGAGAGACTGCATTCACGTCCCTGAGTGTACCCGATTCAGTCTGGAACCTGCTTCCCAAGTATTTTATTTGTAAATTAATGTAATGATCACCGAGCTGGAAAAGCTGTCCCAGTAAATTAACTATTTCTTCCATGTGGACAAGAGCAGGAGAAGCGGACACCTTGGAAGAGGCTGGTGGGAAGACCCCTCTGTTTGAAAGCAAAGGATGCAGCTGCAAACACCTGCTCAGCCCGCAGCCCTGGCAGGGGGAGGATTCGCCTCCCTCTCTGCTTTGGGGCAGAAGTTTCCATTCCGGACTCAGGAGCCACAAGAAGTTTCTGGGTTTGATGATAGCATATACCCAGGTGAAGAGTGCTTCCTTGCAAAAAAAAGCCTTGCCCAAATTTCCTGATTATATAGTTAATTAAACATCGAAATCACTGCTAGCTCAGAGTTCCTTTCCTGGCATGCCCCATAACTCCACCTCAGCAGCCATTACGTTGCAGGCGTGAATTTAAGCTAGAAGATAAAGGAAATTTGAGGAAATAAAAAACTGCATAAAAGGATATTGGGATTTGGCCCAGAGGGAAGATAAGTGTTTAAACTAAGCAGGACCAGGTTCCACAGTTGCCTTTCTTAACTGTAATTAACTGTAATTTTTCAGCTTTGCAATTACCTTTATTTGTAGCAACCAGCAAAGGATTAGCCATGGAGCTGTTTAGCCGTTGTTTAATAAATATGCACAACTTTGGCTGTCTGTCCTAACCATTGTCCAAATGCGCAACAATCGCTTTTCCAGAAAAAAAAGAGGAAATTTAGGATGATGAAAATTTCTGGACCAAGATCTTCCATTTCAAAATTTTCAGTGAATTGTGAAAGCAGCTTTCCAAATGGGAATTTCTTTTTAATATAAAATGACGAATCTATTTTTGGAACCAGTGTCTTGTGCTCCATTTGACGAGGCTTTAAGGCAGCTCTTATTCAGGCCAGCTTGGTGATTCCTGGTAACAACTTTGCTCTTGAGTTCACCACTACATAAGGTGAAGTGCAAGAGTTTAAAAAAGCAACTCAGTTATTTAACAGGACAAGTCCTGTTGTAATAGCCTGACATGAACTTGATGGGTCTTCTTTCTGGTTCTTAGTTCTTGTGCCTTTCAAATTATCCTAATCATACAGGTGCTATCCTGCGAATTCTTGCTGCATTTCACAGATATGCCTTATCATTCATGGATGGCACCAGAGAGGTGTAGTTGTTTAATGAATCAGAACATTGAGGTGAAACTAGTCCTTAGCATCTTAGCATGTAATAACAGTTTACACTGAGCCTAAAAGCATTATATAGTGTGTTTTTAAATGCTCAGTGATTAAGCTTGAGCACATAACCTAGCTGAAAGTCATAAGTACTAGAGATAAAGGAAAAATATGTTTACATGGCTTTGAAAGGGTTTAATTCTTCACCGTGTCTGAGAATTATTCCATACCAGGTCTCCCAAACAATATCTTGATAATTAGATCTCCATTTCTTTAAAGGTGACATTCTGTCCTGACAGCATCTAAATTACATTGTTTTCTTTTTCTGTTGGGACAACACATTGTCAAAGTAAATCACGGTACGGTACACTCTGCCTCCTGACTTTGATCCCCCCCTTTTCCTACAGAAGAGCCTGGGCTGTGGCTCGGCGGTGAGCCGGCACTGATCAGCTACCACAGGCCTCCGGGGCTGTGTTTGCCTCCTCCTCCTTCCCCAGCTCTGTTGGAAGGAGCCGGCATTCCTCCCGCAGCGGATGGGTCTGGCTCTTCATCTACCTGACCTCTCTCAGCCTTCCTTGGAAAACTCTGTCCACTTAGGTGTGGACAGCTTTATATTTCATCTGGACTGGCATCTGGTTTGGAGGTCTGGAACACAGTGTTTATGCTCGTCTTGTCTTTTTTTACCACTTCTAAGGTATGCGGTTTTACAGGAACCAAGTGAAGGCTTGAGTAGGGGAGAGATTTGCTACAAAATCCAGCCAGGAAGGAAAACAATTCTAGATATGCTGCAGTTGCTGTCATGAACTTAACATGAGACGTTTTTCGTTATCTAGGCAGCAGGAGCGTTTGGGTTAAGCTGCTGGTGCCACTCCGTCACAAATCTCTCTGCCAACCTGTGAATCAGGCACTCGTGATCAAAACGGGTCAATTAAACTGTTGGGTTGCCTGCTTTGGATGGCTTGGCTGAACCGCCTTGTTTTAGCTAGAGCTGTTATTTATGAGTTATCACAGGAAGATTCCAGTGTTATGATCACTGTTATTAACACGAGTTTAAGGGAACAAAGGCTTTGTACTAAAAAGGAAACAGCAAGGAAAAAAGCCTTGCATGGTGGTATGTGGGCTGAGTTCCTTACAGCAGTATACATTTCCCTCTTAATTAAAATACTTAAACTGGGGAACTAGACATTGATGCAATATGTTGTCCCCGTTCTGGAAATACATTCACTAAGAGTTAATAAATAATCTATGAATTCTAATCTTTTAAAGTCATTTCAGAGGGATGAAGTCATCTGCTATAATTGTAAATGCAGTACCTCTGCCTTTGCTGCATTCAAATGTAAAGGTGAGAAACTGATTAGAGGTGCTGGGTTGCTAGAGATAGATGCCCCAATTTAAATGCCACACCATTTGTTTTTTGCAAATTGAATTGCTAGAATAATATTTCCTTCTATTGTACAGTTTTAGCCCCGGATTTCCACCTGCTTCTCCCAGGTATAACTGGGCAAAGGGATTAATTTTCTTCTTACTAAATCTGCAGGGACTGCCTCCATCAATACGGGCTGCCTAGACAGACCAGACTTCCCCGCTGCCCAGCACTAGTTATCTGGTGCCAGACCTGCAAGAGCATCGCACACTTGTTTTGACATCTGAGGCAAGTCTTGCTGCAGGAGTGCATTTGAAGCTGCTTTTGATAAATGTAGGGGTGGTGTTCTCCTTTGCTTTGAACAGGAGCTGAGCTGACTTGCCTGGAAAATCAAGCTTTCTGTGTCCAATTTCAGATCCTAAACTGAAAGTACATGGCAGGCTGTAAATCTTCCCAAGCAGTGGGATGACCAGTCATTGCTGAACTTGGTTTCCCACCCCAAAAAAAAGGTTGGAATTGTCCAGCAGTTGCAATCAGGATTGCAGCACAGGCACTCTCATCTCTGATACCTGTGTTTCCCTAACCAGGTTTAAATCTCTTATCGACAGTCAAATTAGCTGGCACGATGCTGTCCATCAGTGCAGGCAAGGATAAGCCATGTCAAGCTTCAGATTCACTCAGCTCCCATCAGTTGTTTACTCGTGACAAAATGTCACGGTTCAGAGCGTGACTCCCCCTCATCTGTAGCAAGTAGCGAGTTTTAATTGAAATTGCATCACCAAGGGGCTGCAGTCAAGCACTGCTATGTTTCTTGGTGATCACAAGCCCAAAGGGAATGATTTTAATGAAGCAGAGAGTCCAGGAACTGGCCAGTTAAAGTCCCACCTAAAGGAAAACTCAAGCACACTTGAAGAAATGCGCAGAGCAAAGATCAAACTTCCCTCGCACCTCCTGGAGGGTAGCAGAAATGTTACTCACTAGAGATCCAGCCCCGGCTAAACCTAGTGCTGCAGAAATGAAAGACAGGCTGCACCACTTTCCTAGGTCATTCAATACCCCAGCATTTTACATGAATATCAATGGCAGCATTGTCCAGTGTATACATTATATAGAGACAGTCAAAAATGGTATATCAATGATAGCATCTTTAATAGCCATAAAAATAAAGTGAGGAAGACAGAGGGTGATAAATAAAGAACAGCCTGTATTGATCCATCTGCATCTGGTTTGTTAGATTTCTCATACAGTTCATGGGAACAAAAATCTGTCAGTTCGTCCTTCAAAATAAACTGCTTCCCATTAACAGGCAGTGGGTGATCTCATGGGTTTTAAAGAAACATGCAAAATGGGTCTGCAAAAAAGGATATGATGACGATTATTAATATAGCAATAAATTTCATCAGCCTTGTCTCTTGAAACTAGGACAACTGCACTCAGCAATAATAATAATAATAATAATAATAATAGTCTGAAGCTCTTCTGTAGTTCTGTAACCTCCCTATGTCACTCACTGTTACAGTAGCTTTAAAAGTGGTGCTTAAACCCATCTGCTAGGAAAATATCACTTGCAAAGCTTTAAGTGTGCATTAATCCCGGAACCCATATGTGGCAGCTTCACAACAGTCCCGCTGCATCTGAGGACTGCCATGTTCACCTGGCAGAAGATGAAGAGGAGCTCTGGAGTCCCTCTGTGGTCACCTTGTGGAAAGCCTGGACTGCAACTATCCCGGTCAGCCTGCCACGGGCACAACTCATGGTCTATCTCTTCCCATCTGATGAACGATCTACAGAGAACTGATACTGATATGGCAGCCTTGGGGCTGCTCTGTAGCTGGCAGGGTGGGAGAAAGGCCTGTGAGCAGAGGAGACATGAAAGCTTTATGGTATTTATATGAATGCTGGCAGATTGTGCCAGAGCTACTGCTCCTCCCAGGTGTCTTTTCACCCTGAGGCAGCACATGCCTTCACCAGCCCAACCATCCCCTGCCTCGGTCTTCCATGTCTTCAGTGGATGCTCTCCTTAGGTATTGCTCAGCTGGGGTGTGCTGGGACAGCCCATGAAACCAATACCTCCTCCTACATTCAAGGTTGCACAGAGAGAAGGAGAATGAAAGCACAAATAAAACTACCTTTTGCCTTCTGATTTTTCACTGTATCCCCTTTTCCAGAAAGAAAGCCTTCCTCTCTTTCTTGCAGGGATCAGATGTCTCAAAAATTCAGTCTCCCAAGAATTGGAGTAAATCTTTTGCACTCCATTGTATGGCTGCATTGGAGAGGAAGAAGCCACAACCAGAAAAAAGGGACTGAGCCACTGTGGAGCTGATGGTGGTGGTGGGACATCCCTGCATGACTGTGAAGGCCAAGTGAGTGCCTAAAGCAGAGGTTGCGCTTACAGCCTACAGCATACGCTGCTTTTGTCACACTATTATTAACATCAGAGTCTGTTTGAAGGCAAGTACATAGGGGATTTTGGAATATGCGTGTACATGTGTTTGGTGGGCTCCATGTGCTCACCGGTATGTAAAACATCTTTCCCTTTGAGACCCCAGGTGCTCGAGGCTACATTCCCAGAGCCTGTGGGAGGTCTTTCACAGGGCTGCTCTTTCCCTCCATGGAGAGGATGCCTGAGTGTTGAGCGTGCTCTGTTTACCTTCCAGCCATGACACGTGCTTACATATTTTGGAGTGGAACAGCAACATTGCTAGTAAAGACATAGCACTAAGCAAATGGCTCAGAAATACTCCGTATTTTCAATTCATTCAAACAGTTCAGCATCCTCATTTCTGCTGGGTTTTGGGCAGTTCTGACGTGTCGCGTTGTGTTAGGACTTTGCACGTGATCTTTGCCCATCTCAGTTTCTGGCTTCCTGCAGTATGAACGAACTGACTTACTTTCTTATCAGATTCCCATTTCCCACCCATGAGTCACAAGGGGGATAAAGCCCTGTTATGGACAGCAAGATGCAAATAGCTTCTAGAAACTTGCTGTTGCCACTATTCACCAGCTGCTTAAATTTCAGTAGCTTCACTTTGTTTTCCCAAAGAAGTGTCATTATATATACTGGTTTAAACACTTTTCCAGGGAGTGTGAGATGAGCAGAGGAGGGAGCAGCAGCCAAAAATACCTGCATGCCCCTAACAGACTTGTATTGATCATTTTTTTACCTCGAAGCTGGTGGTGGTGTGCAGAAGGATGACAGCCAGGGTACAAACGATGCCATTTCATTCGGAAGGCATCACTTCATATATACAATGCTCAGGTGCTGAAACGCATCATCTGCTAAGCAAGGTCACCTTCTAAGAAAGGTGTGATGGCCTCCAAGCTGCCTGTTGTCCCAGACCCGTGCTGACTCCTAAACCGTGCCAGGGGGCTGACTGAGGGAGAGTTTGTTGTCCCAGGTCAGGAACACACTGACAACCTCATGGAGTAGACAGCTGCCTTCCAGCACCTGAAATGGGTTGAGCTACTGCTGTGGAGAGACACATTATCTGGTACAGCTCCCGTTGCTCCATGCCTCCTCAGCTCCGCCGTGTATTTTAGATGCTACTGTACAGTGTATTTCAATATAGCTCCCCGCACAGCTTCAAGGAAGGAGGCAGAGGAGTGTCGAGCAATGTTGTTATAAACAAGCCTTTAACTCGATATTGTTGTTTGACAGATTTGAGTTCTTGATCCTGCTTGTTTACACGTAAGCAGACACACACACGCACACGTACATCCACGCACACTTAAACAACCTCTGTAGTTTAAAGCTCTGCTACTCCCTTTGTCCTTGTATCCTTTTCTCTAATGTTTATGACCCGTTTTCAAAGGCATGTGCTGGTATCTGATGATCTGTGTCGTTTCAAGTCTGCGCGCAGACATGCAATCTCGCCGTCTGGGTAATGCTTCCAACGGACAGCCTTCCAACAGACTCACTCTCCTCTTCCCTCCTTTGCCCCCTTCCCATGGATAAAAATGACTGATGAAGCCCATTATTTATCTATCAGATAATAGATCTACTTTGACACAGATTCCTTATAAAACTCTCTCTTAGCAAAATTTGTTCTGGATGTCAAGGAGGCATTGGGCTAAAACATTGCTTTTGCTGGGGGGTTAATTTAGCATTTAAATTCTTTTTCTCTATTGACTTCTTTTGTGGAAAATTGGTCCCCTATGTACAGCAGAATTTAGCTGATCCATACTTTTGTGATAAAGGAAAAAGGCAATGTTACAGTAAAAAAATTCTCCCCGTAATGCTGACAGAATCATGGTTGTAGACATGATTAAGATGCATACAGCAAGATCCTGACACCCAAACTGGGAAAAGATGGTGCCGTGAAAAGGGATTTAGTTGCTTTTTGTTAGTTCTAGAGCATTGCCAGTGATTAGGAGAGAGAAGCTACCTTGCTTTGTAGCCTTGGCCACATTTCAAAGCACTGTGCCCTACTATAGTAAGTACAGAACAGTTCAAGCCCTGAAAAAATGCAAATCGACTGCAAGAGGCTCGATTCATTTCTGCATTCAGGGCCACACTTCTGGCCTGCCCTGGCGGAGCTGTGAATCTGTCTGCACACTGTGTTTTCCAGCTGCATCAAACCTTTGCAAGTGCATCCAAACCCAGAGAAACTCAGGTTTGCTGGTTGGTTCACGACACATTTTTGACAACTGGAAAGATGCACCCAGATGAAATTCCAGTACTCCAAACCCAGGCCAACATTTCTAACACAAGGAATTTCCAAACCCTGCAAGCGACAACATCTGGAGTTGCAGGGCCTGGGTATCAGACAGACAGCTTCACATAGCCTGGTACATGAATAACTCTCATCTGCTTCGTCCACCACATCAGAACACAGAGAAGAACATTTCCCCCCCTTACCCTTCCCTCATGCCTCCAAAGCACACCCACTGCTCTCGGTGCATCAGTGTCTGTGCGGAGAGAGCCTGGCTGGGTGGTGGGTGCACATGTGCCGCTTCCAGAGGGGACGTGTGCCTGCAGCTCTGCTGGGTGCCTGGCTCATCCAGAGCCTTGCAGGGGCATTTATTTTACATTCCTTTTTCCTACAGACTGATTTGCCTTCTCCCCAGGGGCTGCAAGGTGTAGCAAGGAAGAGAATGGCAGCGGCTGTTTGGTATACATCCGTGCAGGGGATGTATAGGTTACTACAGTTTCCAATTTGGCATAGCTCCCAGAAATAGCTCTTGCAGAAATATATATTCCTGAATGACGTAAAAATAACCCAGTGGCAACCTGAAGTGTATATAAAGTTGGAAGATAAAGATACAGAAGGTATAAAACCTGCTGCCCACCCTGCATCTGTGTCCCAGGGAGCACCTTTACGGTGGTGTTACTCCAGCCCCAGGTTTCATGTTGTGCCTCACCCATCCACTCTGCTCCTGGTTTGAAGGACTTGGCTTGAAGGCAGCAGAAAGATTGCCACTGCCTGGGCTGGACTGAGAGGCACCCATGCCTTTGGGTGTATGAAATGAGCTCCTTGTGAGATACAAGGTCTCCTGGGAATAGGGAGGTTGAACTGAGGGGGGGCAGCGTGGTTTGCCCCAAACCCGCAAGACTTCTTCCAAAGCTTTAAGCAGAGGTCAAGCATGCTGGCAGCACCGTGTGGAGCAGAAACCAGGGCTCTCTGCTTCCCGTCCAAGGACCACTGCACTTCACAAATGTTATAAAGCACTCAAAGCGAAAAATAACCACCAGCTCCTCTCACATGCCATTAGTTTTAATATTACCTGCTATACAGAAATAGAGTTAAATTATCATCAGCAGGTTTATCTCCATTTTTAACAGCAGTGTCTGAGAGTCAGCAAAGTCCTTCACAAATCCCATATCCAAAATGAATATATGAATATATTGAGAAATTAGCATGAAATGGACAATACGGCAAACTTATTTCACATCTCCAGACAAAGACAAATGAAAATCAAGAATCTCTGCAGCACCCTGAAAAAAAGGCATCTTATTGAATAAATTACTCCTGCAAAGGCAGCAGTGTTTTTTTAATGGCCAAAGATTGATTCTCAGGACCAGAAGCCTGAACCAGCAAACAAAGTACCTGCCTTCCGTCTGCCCCATCCTGAGAGCTCTTCACAGCAGAGCTGAGTAAATAATTTGCAGTAGATAATTTACCTGCAAAAAAGGTTTCTTTTTTTTTTTGCTTACTGAATGTCAGTAGCTTGATTGTGGCTTCCTCTAATTTATTTGTAATTCAAATTTACTTGTCCAATTTATTATCTTTCTTCTTTCCTAACAGGTCAGATAGATAGACTGTGAAGGGTCTGCTGCAAGTATTTCAACCTGCCTGTTCAAAACAGGGTTGAGTTCATCATGAGTGGTATGAGAGGTTTTTTTCCCTCCATCTGCAGGAGTGCAAATTTTGTGATCAGGGGAAGAGCTTTGGTTTGATAATATAAATTTTATTTTCCTGGAGGGGTTTTCCTCAAAGCTTCAGCCCTGGGAAAGTGTTTGTACCGTGAGCTCTGGCTGTCTATGCGCAGAGCTGAAATTAAATCTTCTTTTTATTACATTCACTTGAAATAACAGCACCTGCATCCCCAGGCCGGGTTGCCAATGGCACAGTCAAAAACTCATTGAGTTGCCTGTGTGCCTGGCTCTAGAAAAATTTCCCAAGGAACTGGCACCCCTGCTGTGTTAAGCAGTGTCCCTTTTAAATGTACTAATTGCAGAGCATGGAATGAAGAGAAATGGTCACAGCAGTGGCGGATGAAGAATTTTTGTCCCTCATTAGGCAAGTTTAAGCTCGAGGCTCTGGTAGAGCTTTGTCATCTCAGCCCAGCACTTCTGCTATATGCCAGTATTCGAGCGTGCAAACTTCAAATGGGCTTTCCACGGGCGTTCATGCAAGCCAGGCTCCATCACTCTAATGTCTGCAGAAAGCAAACAGAAAAGAACTGGGAAGCCTGGGAGAAGGCAATCCATTTTCAAACCGCCAGCAACACTAGTCCACTTAATGTAATCCCTGCCTTGGTCCCTGGGTGTGAGGGGTGATTAAAAAACACAAACCCAGAAGCAAGTCAGCATCAGCTAGCCAGGTCTTGGGTAGGACACCAGCTCTTAATGGGTGTTTGCTGATGTTCATGCTGCTGCTGACCCTTTTCCTTCAAGTTACATAGTCAGACATAATCAGTGAATATGTTCATGCAAATTTGAGCAGAAGATGGGTTTTAGAATTAAAGTGAGGCTTTCACTAGACAGCTATATAAGCTTTTTGAGAAATGACTGCCTCAGATAGCATTTCTGTAGTTGTTTTACTGTAAAATCAACAAAAATTAGGCAAAACTTGGGAAGCTAAGTTATTGTTTTCATTCATCTTCCCCCCTTTGTTCACTTGTTTGCTTGTGCAGGTATATGAGGGGTGAGGTATATGAGTACAGTTTGGGTTTGTGTTTGAAATCCCAGTGGTTTCACAGCCATTTTCCCATGCTTGTGGGCTCTGCCCCACGGGTTGATGAAAACCTTTCTGGAGGGTCGAAGGCATCCAGGTGTGGATAGGCAGAGGTAAAAGTTGCACATGGTGAAAGAATCAGCTCCAGTTCTGTCCAAAATCCAAAATGAAGGGCTCATTTCTGTTGGGCTGACAACAATGCTCCCTGCTCCAGCAGCAATTGCTTCTGAAAACCATAGGAATATTTTCTGCTCATTTTGGTCTTCATTTTCATGGGCCCTTGCACTTCTCAGCCTTGACTTTAGGTAAGAAAGCACCAGAGTAATGCAAGAGGGCTGTGCAGAGGGAAGCAGGGCACTGTCCCCTCAGAAGCCCCATCTCACGACACCCCAAACCTGCCTAGTGCAATGGTATCGCCAAGCAAGCTCCCCCCCCCCAAGTCCTGCCAGCCTCTGGGGGAGCACAGCCTCAGTTGCATCGCATCAAGGGCAAGGACATGAAATATTTGCATGCCCACGCACCAGACCCAGCAGGTCACGGGGTCCCAGCCGTGCTCCCTGAGACCTGAGCAGTGAGACTCCTCCATGAGCCATTTCTTCCCGACGTAAAGTGGGGCCGGCTGCCTGCGGCCAGCTGACTGGCAGCCAAGAGGTTCTTAATGAGCATCTCTCCCCCTTGGCAGCGCTGGCTGAAGGAGACCTCAGCTGGGAACGATAGCTACAGTATCGGGCCGAATTACCCTGAATTATTCTTTGCACATCTAAAAAGACATAGCTGCTATTTAGAAAAGCTCATAAACCAACAGGCATCCAGCATATAAAAGGCAGAGGGAAAAAAAAAAAAAAGCACAGCATGAACCTACATTTTAAAATAAATGTCATTTATCCCAATTGCCCCTTTTCTGAACCACTAATAGAACAAACCTTCATGGTAAAAGCTGGGGAGGGATGGGAAAAAACTAAGGCCCTGTGGATAATTCAGGAGTGATATGCTGTGCATGAGAAACAGTACTGAAAAATGCATGAGAGCTGTTTTGTTAAAAAAATGGACTGTGGAAATGCTGGCTTCCTTGGAAGAAACAAGAGTAATAAATAGAAAGAAGCAAGACTGCAAAGAGCCTGAAAGATAGAGCAGAAAGCTCTCAAAAACCTGACTGGCTTGGAAAAGAGGAGGCACTGGAAGTTTTCAGAGAGGAGCAGATGAGCTACAAGGACTTTCTTGGAGAGGTCCCCAAGTTTTGCACGTGGCCGAGGTCAGAGCACAGGAGGAGGCTGCAGCCACCAACAGGCCAGCTCCTCTTCCTCGCAATGCCACAGCCAGCTCCTCTTCCTGGCAATGTCTGGCCCTGAGCCGCAAAGGGGAATGACGACTGGAAGTCAGCACGGCAGCCACCAGGAATGAAGATGTGCCGCCGGAGCACAGCCTGCCCGAGACGAGTGTGAAATTGGTTTTGTGTGACTGTCATACTCGGACTGGTGTCCGGGAGCTGGAGATTATTATAACAATGACATGGCAGCGGATTGAATTTCCTCAATGGCCAAGGCGAGCGGGAGAGACCGGGGATGAGTGCGCTCGGTGTCAGCTCGAGTGAGCAGCAGTGCTCCCCAGCGTAATAAATGCCAGCCTTTGCCCCATTTCATGTTTTATTTTTTAACCACAAAAAATACATCGCTTGCAACATGCAGGGTGACCAAATAGATGCAGGGGCTACACCTGAAACCCAAAGAACCCAGGGATTCAGGCAGGAAAAAAAAAAAAAAAAGATTTTGTTTGCAGCTATGTCTATAAAGCAAGATTGAGGATGTCATTAGGCATTGGGCATTGCCCGCCTGGTGAAGTGTTTCCTAAACCTGTAGATAGGCTCTGAGGAAAGCAAACTGCATAATCGCCTTTCCTGGGGCATCACAGACAGGGATGGGGCTGGGGGCAGAGAGAGTAATGAAAATGTAGTGCCGCATTGCCTGCCCACCCGGGTATTTAGCATGTGTGTGTGTTGTGAGTGTGTATTCGTGCACACCTTTAATGAGCCTAGAAATCAAATGACGGCATCAGAGTCTCTCTCTCTCATGCTTTTTAAAGGACCCCTCTGTTATGTGTTTTACTGGCAGATTTATAAAGGAGCTGGGAAAGAGCACGGTTGTGCCCAGCACCAATGCCCTTTCCCAGGCTTGGGAGGCAAAACATCCCCAAGCAGGAGGGCCGCAGGAGCCTGGGGGAGCCCCCAGTGCGTCTCCCTGCCCTCCTCCTGGCAGCCACCAGCACAAGAAATGCAATTACGGCCCGGGTCAGCCCAGCTGATGCCCAGCTTTCAGACCCTGAAGGAAATCCTCGAGGCAAGGGGGGTACGAGGGTCTCAGCTGGGTAGAAATGGTGCATTAAAACCTCGCTGGCTCATGCAAGGCTCTGGAGTTGCACCGACCGCTACAAGACTAAGCTGGGGAGAAGCAGGGACTTTGCACCAAAATAAATGTAGCACCCTTTATCATGCCAAGAGGGCAAGGCAAGATGCTCATTCTAATCCATGAGGTTGGTGTTTTCTTGTGGTGACAGGCCAGAGTGCTTGGCTTGGGAAAACAGGAAGAAATACTGTCAGAATCTCGCAGTCCTGACCAAGTGTGGTCACCTACACCCATCACTTTCTCTTCCTGAAGGATCCCCTATGTGCTGGTGGTTGCAATGGTGTTACCACGTTTCCAAAAGATTTTTGGTATAATCAGACCTGGTATGACGAAACCAAAGCACAGGCTGATGAGCACAGGAGCGACCCTTACATGTTGGTCATATCTTCCTTCCCCACAGAGATGAGACCAGGAAGAAGGGAAAGTCTCTATAAAGCCCCTGAAACTGGCTAAAATGAGAACTGACTGAAAAGGGGAATTTTGGCAGGACGATAACACTGTTAATTTTCCATTTCTCTGGAATTCAGAAGGAGAATCAATTTCTGCCCCTTGTGTTTCTTTGAAATATGGAAAGGAAACACCACACAAAATTGTTTTGTTTTCTTGAAAGCTGTTGGTAACTTATGTGTTGATGACTTTCGTGTTTCATGTTACAATGTCAGGAGGAAAGGTTGGCTCTTTAAGATATTAAAATGTTGCATTTGTTTTTTGTTGGTTTTTTTTTTCTCCATAAAAGTGAATGAATTCTTTGTTCCTTTCATTTTGACATGCTCTGTGGAGAGTGTATGCTCAGCAAGTCTAAAAACTTTCAGGACAACCTGTCACAGCCTCTAGGAATAGACTAAATAAGTGTTAACCAAAGCATGAAATATGAAACACAACAACACGAGACTGAATGAAGTGAAACTCTGCTCTGATTTCAAATCATGCATAAACAGATTTCCTTGCAATAAGCACAGCGCCTGATTTTTTTTTTTTTTCTGTTTCCCTTGTGTTTTACTTGTGTTATCTTTTTCAGGGGGAAAAAAAAGTGGCATCTCAAAATATTCGACCTGCTCCAAATGAAATTATTTCTGTGATTCTAAGCTGGATGCCATCAAAAATGAACAGAGAAAACTGCTCTTTCTACCAAAAACATTGTCCAGTCAGGAGGTACTAATAGCCCTCCATGGCCAGGTTTAAAGATGAAGGAACTAAAAGTCAGTGGTTGAGTTCAGGACCAGTTTCCAATAAAAATTACCCACCTCTTAAAGAAAAACTAAGTAACGTATAAAATCTTATAGTGTGTTTTTTTAAAAGGAGGTATCCCTTAGCAGTGGTATTGATGCCTTGTATGGACATTTGCAAATTGTACGCCTTTTCCAGATTTCCAACAATAATATTTTTGAGAAATGAAAGAGCCTTGGCTAGTAAGTGAGGTTCTTGCAGCTGCTGCTTTTACAGGTTTCAGTAAATCTCACACCTCAGAATATATTTCAGTCCCTGCTAGATCCTGCCTGCTAGGAGTTGTTGTATTGCACTGATGTCTCGCTGGAGAAATGTTGGCAGAAAGCATACAATGTTGTTTTTGTAGCAAGTGCAGTTATTTCTGTGGTCCATGCATTACTTTCAGTTTTTAAGTCAGCCTTGCTCAAGAGACCAGCGCAGCTGTCTCCTGAGGGTTTTCCTTCCATTCCCCCAAAACAGTTGGTGTTGCTGATGGCCAGAACTGGAGACGGGGCTCAGTGGACCCTTCGCCAGCTCTAACGTGGCAATTCATGGTTTCCTTTATTTAGAATCATAGAATCGTAGAATGGTTTGGGTTGGAAGGGACCCCTAGACGTCATCCAGCCCAACCCCCCTGCAGTGAGCAGGGACACCACTAACTAGATCAGGTTGCTCAGAGCCCCATCCAACCTGGCCTTGAATGTTTCTAGGGATGGGGCCTCCACCACCTCTCTGGGCAACCCGTGCCAGTGTTTCACTACCCTCATCGTAAATAATTTCTTCCTTATATCTAGTCTAAACCTACCCTGCTTCCGTTTAAAACCATTACCCCTTGTCTTGTCACAGCTGGCCCTACTAAAAAGATTTTCCCCATCTTTCCTATAGGCCCCCTTTAGGTACTGAAAGGCCGCAATCAGGTCTCCCCGCAGCCTTCTCTTCTCCAGGCTGAACAACCCCAACTCTCTCAGCCTGAGAGTGCACATTAATATCACCCCAATGCAGATACCCAGTGCTTTTCACCTCGCTCTACAGGGCTCTGCAGTCCTTTGCTGGCGAACCAGCTGTCAGTGCACACAGGATACGGCTGAGATTTGGAAATTTAGTTCATGCTTATGTGAATTCAAGAAGCTTCCAGTGCTATGGAAAGCAGCGACACCTTCCACCCTCCTTCCTGCCTCATCTGTAAAAACACGCCAAAAATCCCATCACTTTTGGTGATAGACCTCACTGCAACATAGCTGCACCTGAAAAAAAAAAATATCACAGATGCACACTCTGCCTTGCAGCTTCAGCTGGGAGAAATGAGAGTCACAAGCTCTGGAAATAAATTTGTCTCTTGCTCAGCACCAGATAACCGACAAGTGTTCGTCCATCTGCCGTAAGCAGTCAAACTGTGAGTTCGCTGATGTGATATTACGGTGGTGTAATTGACTGAGGCTTTTTGGACCGTGCTGCATGCCCATGTGCTGGCTCTCCCGCAGCAGCAGAAGCGTTCAGGGGGTGAGGGCTGAGGGGCGAGGTGCTCCTGGAGACCGGGCTGATGGAGCTGGGTGGCCCCGGTGGGAATGGATGGCTGGAGGGGAGGCACTGCCCGACCGCATTAGTGCTTTCTGCCAGCAGCAATGACAGAGAAAGCTCTCGCAGCTGTCCCTCAAATCCCTGTGCCGCATAGTCAAAGCCCTTTCTGCTTCACAGCTCGTCTGTAGTCACTTGTATCAGTTACTGGCCCCGGCACCAAACTTCTGCCTTAGCATTTGGGTATCAATCCCTTTTGTCATCGCTTTTCCTGCTTGTGTCCTTAAATGGACACAAGATGCAGGAGATGGTAACGCGTTCCCTGCAGCATCTGCAGCAGCCTGGCAGTGTGACCCACACGCTGGCAGGGCCCACGGCTCTGGTGGCAAATGTCCCCTCCATTGGCTCAGCTGGTCCTAATACCCACAGGCAAAGTCTCCTCGCTTCCTGAGTCTTCCCGAAAACTTTGCTGCAGGTGGAGGGACTGAGCAGGAGGAACGCTCTTGTGCCCCATGCTGGCATCACTCAGCATCACCACCACTGTGTTTACCAGACCGGGGCAGCCTGGACAAAGCCCAGCTGAGGGTCCCAGGGCCAGCTTGCTAGCTCAAGGGTGAAGCAGCATGATGCTCTGGGAGGAGATGAAAGCAATGCTGCATCCACTGCAGAGACACCAAAGAAAGTGTAGCGAAGATTACACAGAAGTTGTAGCTCATTAAAGAAAAGCATGCTGAGATATTTTTATGTTGTTGTTACTTATAAAAGAGCCAGTTAAAACAGCTTATTATGGTAATTACAGCAATGTAAAGAGAGACCTAGCAAAGATTACAGCACTTTAGTACACCATCATCATGGCTTAAGTGAAACATATTTAGGACTCAAACAAGACATCTCCCACGTGCCTGGCCAGGGGATAAAAGGAGCAGAAGATCCCTGAATGAGTTGTTCAGGTGGCTGCAACATCCCCAGCCTGGCAGAAAAGCTGTCGGTGGCTGCTCATTGCGAGGCGGAGGGTTGGCCAGAAGAGGCTGGGGTGTGGGGCTGGTGCTGCATGTTGGCCAGTGCTTGGTGGGCCATGGGAGAGCCAGGGTGGCAAGTGAGGAGGGGCAGAGATGGGCTATGGGGGAACATGGGGCTCAGGTGGGTGACCTTGTGGTGGGCAGGTGGTTTATAGTTCTCTCCATCACCACCTCCATCGCTCTGTCTGGTGATCATGAATCAAGAAAGAGGCCGTGAAGACCCATCTCCTCCACGTGACCTGGTGCTTCTGATAAATCTCCCACTTACACCTCCAGCTTCCAGCAACTGTGAGGAACTGGACTGTAGATTTTAATGGCCCTGGTGGTGTTTGTCCTCCCTTAATTTATCCAACCCCTTTCTGATACAGAATGTATGTTTTCACCCCTGGAGGTGGTGTCATCTCAGACTCTGTACTCCTCTACACCCAGATTTATACCAGCTTCTAGTTAAAAACTCTCCTTTAACCCTTTACACTATAAGTGCCAACTACTTGGTCCTATTTTGATTTTGGTAAAGCTCATCTTTCCTGGGTAGGGTCCCCCAGGATTTTCCCAAATTCTTAAAAAATTCCAGACTCCTCTCCCCTGTAAGTCTCTCAGCTTCTCACAGGTTTCTGCATTTCTGCACAGGCCTGTGCAGGGAACGCCTCACAGAACATCACTGTGAAGTCTTATTTACTGTCACCCACTGATCTCTCAAGTCAATGACCTGATGTTTTATGAGGTCTGCCACCTGCACCACAATCATGTGCATGGTGGTGAAGCCCTCACAGCTATCACAAACCTGCTTTGGCCACCCTGGGCTCAGGAGACCACTCGTTTCTGGGGTATATGAACTGACTGCAGTGTGCATAACTTGTATTCCACTTCCACTAGGTCATGGGGATTTTGCCAGTGATGCTTAATGCAGTACTCTCAAACCCACTCCTCGGCTGGATTTTTACCTGCATATTGCTTCGCTAACAGCTGCTTTGCTTTTCTTTGAATTATTTCTTCTTTCTGAGGAGCAAGGGCTAGAAAAGTCTGTGGCTGTCTCTTCTCCCACAGCTAAACTACTGCTGCAGCCAAATTCTCCTCACTTGGACTGGCTCCCACCGTCCCAGGGGCACCCAGTTCAGCATAAACTGTAGATGAGTTGCTGCAGATCATGTTTTCTCACGAAGGAATAACAGGCAGATTTGGATTCACCCAACCTGATTCCATCTCCTAAAAGGAAGCATGACATCAAAGCAAGCATTACTCAGGTTGAGCTGTCAGCTTACAGCGATTTAAGGTATGTGAGAAGCCAGGCCAGCCAACAGCATCCATTTCACCCCTTTGCAATCCAATCACCATCCAGATGGTACTTGCCGTGCTGAGAGTGAAGCGTCCTCAGAGACATCGTGTGGAGCTCTCCCTCCATAAAGGTGGCACCAAGGAAGCTTGGAAAAGGACAGGAATGTATTTTCCTTTTTTATTTAAATTTAGGGAATTTAGAAAGGTCACATGGTGACTTTTTTAGGAGTGTTGCGACTGGGGTGACAATGATTTTGCAAACAAATGCATTGCAAGAGCATGATGATCTGTGTTCCTGTGTTCGACAAGGGCATCAACCAGCTGCACAAAGCTGCTCTCTCCAGGTCCTCGCTCTTATTAAAAACAGGGGACTGTATAGTTTCCAAATGCAAAACAAATGGCTAATCCACAACTTAACTTACTTAAGGCTCTCTGCTGAGCATGTGCTTATTCCCATTTAGCAGAGTCTACTGTATACCAGCCTGAAAAGCCACCGCGAATGTGTACCAGACCAGCCCCTCATTGGCCTCCGGTGGCTTTCCTACCTGCAATAGCATGTACAGGTAATATCGCTACGTAGGAAACACGGACATTTGTGAGATCTGGTGCAAAAGTAGATGAGTATAGTGTTCCTTCCAGGTGACCAAAATGACTGCTCCGGGGGGAGTGTGTAGAAAACCCATGTGGCAGCTGGGCCCCCCCCAGGAATGCCAGCCCCTGGCAGCTAGCACCCAATGTGGACATGATTTACCTCTGTGCTGCGTGTGCCTACGCTTTTGGATAGAGGTGCCCCTGCGCCGAGGCCGCTGGCACTCGATCTGCATAATTGCAGATATGTGGTGATCAGCTGAGCGCCCTTAATGAGAAGGAGCCTGACTTACACCAGCGGGGCAGAGAGCCGAAGCCAGCTTAGGTTTCTACTCCTGCAGCCGCAAGCAGATGCAATGACCCTCCACAGCCAAGTCTGGTTCTGAAAACTCTCTTTTGCAGAGGCAATTAAATCCCTCATGTGCAGCCTTGACATTAAAACATATTTAAATTTAAAAGCAATGCTTAGTAATAAAGTCGAGGGTTTTTTTACCAGTTTATTTGGATGTCAGGTTTGAGCAGAGACCTCAGGCCTGGCTGATTCATGCCTGTTTCATTTTTCCATTCAATCCATTTTCTCTGAAAAGAAGACATAAGCAGTGAAGCCAATATAGTTTTATTGGATTGAATGCACTGCCACTAAAACAAATATATGTACACTCAGGCCACTACACTTTTATTAAAACAAATAGAATTTAATTCAAACCAGCATTCAATAGCTACAGTTTGGGTTTTGGCGGTTTGTTTTGTTTTTTTTTTTTTAAAGAGATGAAATTAAATCCTACCAATACTTTTGCTCAATATGTTTTCACAATCAGATTCATTTGACCTAGACAATATATATTTATCATAGGTAACACATTTTTATTAAAAAGAAATTCACAGAAACCAGGTTTCTTTTGAGCGTGCAGGCAGAAACCCTAACCCATTGTAAGATTAGACCAGGAGAACAAGTGGGAGGGTATTGATCATTATTTTTTATGGTGGTAAATGGCACTTCTACTTAGGATTTTTTTTTAAACTACTACACTTGGCATGACAGATGTCTCCACACAAAAGAGACTTTTAGAAGTCAATATCTTTCAAAAAAAACATATCTTGTACAGACCAGCAGTGGAAACAAATGCAATGCTCAGTACAAACAAATGCAGCCATCAAAGGATTACAATGCATTCAGAAAAGAGCAAAGGGAATGAGGGCTTGTACCTGAACCAAAGTGAAGCTACAGGACACAGTATTTAGGAGAACCAGCCTGTGGTACCAGCAATCTAAAAAAGAAACTGAAAAAAGCTCAATACAGAAATGAAGCCGAGTTGCCATTTACAATAGTGATATTCACTAAATTACTTTTCTACACCTGTGTTTGTAGATGAGATTTTTGTGGATGCCAAGGGGAAGTATATTTCCTTTTTACACTAAATGCTTCTGCAAATCAAGACTAGGTCTCCATGTGTGTCTAATAAGAAACATGGTTTTCCAAAAACCTTATTTTGCCCTTCTAAAACCTTTTAATCTCTTTATTCATTGGGATCCACCCTATATCTGGAGAGGTTATTGTGTTCCCTAGTCTCCTCTCTCTCTTTCCACTTTGGTTTCTCAGAGAACAACGCAGAACTTTAGGAGAAGTGTGTGTAAAAGCATTCACCCTTTTTCTTGACAACATTTTGCAAAAGGGGGACTGGTCCTGCTGTGCAAGCCAAGCTGTTTTCTCCACCAGGAAAAACAGTCTGAGGAGGTTGTTGAGATGTGCCCAAGTGACAGTGGAGTGTACATTTCGGTTCAAGTCAGGAGAGCATGTGCACTTACCCCCCATTGGGTTCATCCAAATTTTTTTCCTCTGCTGTTAGCAAAATTTGCGAAGAAGAAAGAAAATTATTTCATAATCTTATATGAAAATTAGCTGTAGCAGATAGTAACGGCCTCCTCTGAGCTCACAGTGGTAACAGAAATGCGGATGCCAGCACTATGACCATCAGAGTGGCACCTTGGCTGCGTTCAGACCTGCCACCATTGAAAACAGGCACATCCACGACCACTGAAGCATAATTTTGGTTGCTGCTTGAGCTCCCTCCCCAAGGCTGACAGAAGATGCTGAGTTTACGAACGTCTCGGTGGGGTTGGTGTCAGAGCAGAGTGCATATAAATACCCAGTTGCAAAGGGAGGTTTAGTGAGGGGGACGTCCCCTGTTTTTTCCCCTGCATCCTAAAAGGCACTCTGTCATGTTGACCTTCCCTCCTGAATCAAGGGCTCTCTCTGGAGTGTCAGTCGGGAAAGCATCATTAGATAGCGGTGGTGGGGGAGCACCATCCCCTCCATATGGGCTGAACAGCTGCCTTTGCAGACTTTGCAGCCAGGGGAGCAAAGGATTAAGTTCAAGACCTGTACCCAGACATCCTCCCCCATGTTGTGCTGAGTGGCAGCGCGGTGCAGGTGACAAAATGCTTCCACTGTTTCCAATCCGCTTTGTCAGGGACCAGCTACTGCTCCTTTGCCTCATTCCCAGTGACGACATTTCCAGTTAACAGCTCAGCAGCTGCGTCTGCCCGTCAGGTTTCTCCTCCCTGCCAGCCTGGTGCAGAGAGAGGAAAAAAACCCGACCCTGCTCCGAACAATTTTAATTAATACTGACATTTATCAAGCTGCAGAGGAAGCAACTGCTGCTCGTTGCTTGGGTTTACGTGAAAATAGTAGAAATAAATGGAACTGTCATAAAGTTGTAGACCATCCCATCTTCATTACAGCTAGCGCCTGGGAGAAATGAATTGTGAGCAGCAAGAGATACAGGAGCCCATGGAAAGGCTGATGGACTACCCAAGCACTGAGGCATTCTCTGAAAGGCAGGCTATTTCCCAAATCATGCTGCCTTCCTCCCTTGTAGACAGGCAGGTCTACTTGGGATGCCTGGGGATAAGCTGTGCAGTGACCCAGTAAATGTCATCCAGGCCCCCACTGCATCACACCTCGCTCCAGCGGTGGCAGACCTCTGTCCCTCATGTGGTTTGGGCATGCTGTACTCAAAATATCCTCTGCTGCTTTCAAAGCCCACATCTGAGTCCTCCCAAGAGCTGCTCATTGCCTGCCTCACGCCTGTCAAAGGACTGCAGGTCCATGACCTGGAGGCACATACACCTTCAACAGGGCTGGTAAAGGCTCCCATGGTAGAAAGGCCAAATAACTGTACGTTATTGTTGCAAAATGCAAATAGCTTTTTCATGCAAAGCACGTATAAGGTCTCTGCATCCTTACAAGACACCTTACCCATTTGCTGATCATTCACGGGCCTTTTAAGTGTTGTTGTAGAAGCTGCAGTATTATCACAGCTTTCTACCAGGGCAGCCTTTGGATGTTTCTACCTGCTTATTGACAGCTCTTCCCTGAACTCGTCTGTAACATTTATTTCCTAGCAAAAACATAAACCATGGAAGAGAATAATTTTTTATATCCTGATTCCTGGAGGTAGAAAAAAAATTGCTCTTTCTTTGCAGATGTGTCCCTGCACCCCAGTTGTCCTCTATTTTAGCTGAAAAGCAACAACAAAGAAATAAGGAAATAAATAGGAAGTCTCTGTATGATGGGACAGTAGTAGTGTACGTGATTTTCTTTGCAAGAGCTAATAACTGACCTGATATGCAACACTAACTGGTCTACTATATGCTTAAAATACATCCTATCAAAAGAAAATTTTATGCCCAAACTACCCCCAAGCCAGTATCTCATGAACTAGTTAAAAATGGATGTTCTAAGCAAGGAATTTGTAGGGCAGGAGAAACTGATATTTAATCCCTCTGGGCATGGTAAATCCTCCTGTGGCCCCAGACAAAGGGATGTCTCTTGGGGCAGATATCACTGGTGTTGGTTTGCTGTTCTGATGTGGACCTGCAGCGCTGGATTGACACCAAGTACTCTTCAAAATGTCATTTTTGCCTTTAATGCCCCAAAGTAGCTCTAGCTGCCAGCAAACAAGCCATGTAATCACTCATCAGTGCTTTCCCAAGCTCTGAAATAGGGCCAAAAGCAAGGGAAAACCCAAATCCCCCAAACCCACATCTACTTTTCTGCCCCACAGACATACTGTGAAAGCAGACTGATGAATTTCTGTAAAGTCCTCAGAAATGATGGAATCAGATCCTGGTGGCAAATAGCCATAGACCCTCAAAGTGATAGGACCCCCTACCCGCTCCCCCCACCCCTACACACAGTGTCACATACAGTGTAGGAATCCGGATTCAGTTGCAGTGCTTGACACATCAGGATATCTTCTGTAACCCTTATTTTTAATGCTATTGTTTAATACCATACAATACAGCAGTCATCCCATAGTGACTTTTGAATGGGCCCTCCGATCCTGAAAATGCATGGTGAATGGTAAATTATTCTTCCCAATATTGCTAAAGCAAAATCCACCTCTTTTTTTCTCCTTTAGCTCTCACCAGCAGCAACTGTTGGCTGCTGATAGCTACAGACAGCACATTTCCCTTTCAGGAAACAAATATTGTTTTATTTTATTGAAAAAAATATCCCCTGTAATGTCAGCTATAAAATACAGTAACTGGTCTTCAGCAATACATTGAATTATACACACCTAACTGTATTGGAGGCTATAAATTCATCAGATGGCGCAGGCCAGGGGGCTTGTGGAGTGGAAGGGATTTGTCTCTTGTCCCCCTCCAGGGAGAACTGTCACCCTAGTGCTGAGATATTGCTCAAGCGGTGGCTCTCTAGGGGCAGAAAAGGCAGAACTTGCTGAGTCTGTTTGCGATGTGCTTATCTATTATTGACATTCATATCCCATAATAACTCAGGGAACAAAAATAGAAAATGTGCCCACTCAAAACATCTTTGGATCCAGAAATGACAAATTTCTACTGCGGGAAAGAGACTGATTGGGTTCCTGCAAGTCCAGTCCCCATGGGCAAATACCTCGCCACCTTCTGCGGTAAGTTTTTAGAAACGCACGTGATTGCAGGGATGTGTCAGAAAACATAAAAGAAAATCATACGCAGTGTTAGCATCACTGACATGGCATTAAAGCCTACCAGCAGCTGTTCAGCAGAGTTACACCATGTATAGAGATAAAGATGATATTTTTTGCATTTCCTTGTATTTACTACTTATTTTTCTCTATTTTGGGGATCCTGGTTCTACTACCTTTCTCGCACAGACATTCTCCTCACCTTTTCTCCTAGGTTCTCTAAGTACCACAAGGTGCCCTCTTAACAGCTTTTGAGTAACATTTCATGTCTAGCCAGCTTTGTGTTGATAAGACAACCTTACAGTTAAATCTCTTTTGTAACTGTGTTTTAACAGAGAAATAAAAACTAACATGGAATGTAACAAAATACATTTTTCAGGCTAAAGCAGCAGGTTGAGTTGTTGGGGTTTTTTTCCATACCAGTAAACATCTTTTTCAAAGCTCTGTTATTTCCATTATGGCTTGCACCGGAATTCCTAATCCTAATCAATTTTGAGCAACTGATTGCCAGTTAAAACACAATATAGTCTCTTTAAAATGAGAAGTATCCTTGCCTGTACTAATGAACTGCTTTTCTTGATATAACTAACTTTCTACAGCACCTTTTGCAGTGTCTACTGCTATTTTACTTTCCTGAACTTCCCTCATCCAGTTTCATTTTGAATAGTTTTGTCAAGAACAACAAAAATTACCTGATATGAAACCTCAATAAACCGATGAGATTATTTCTTCTGAAGTTGCTTTCTTGGGAGAGCTTTGGTTTAGCTGCCAAAATATGAATCGCATCAGCACACGACTTGTGTTACTAATTTCTGTCAAGTCTACTTGACTAATTCAGTGGGTTTAGGCCAACACTGAGACTAAGGTCTTACTGCTTTTAATAAGCCATTTTTATGATAAACGTACACATCAAGTTTATTATTTTTATTCGTAGAATTTTCATTAGAGATCTGTGCCTGAGATCTATGCATCACTCATTACACGCCAATAGATATGGTATACTTGTTATAAATTATGCAAATTTGGGGGCAAATTTGACCTAATGTAGTCTACAGTGTTAGTTCATGAAATGATACCGTTTGGTTTACAGCCCCTGCAACTACATGGGGGACTGGAGGTGTAAGCTAAAGCAGGGAGAAAAGCACAGTATACCCCTAAGTTCAGTTTATGCTTCTCCGTCTTAATGCAAACAATCAGTCATTACAGAAGGAAGCATGATACCAATCCTTTCCCCACTGAGGTCAAGTAGTGACTCTGAAGAGAGAGAACTGGATTCACTGATAGAAATGATAGACAATTAGTGCATTCTGTGTTTAATTGGAATGAATGAACTTGATTATTTGGTTTCCAATAAAGCAAAATAAATGGTACATAAATCCATTAATAATGAAGAATCTTTGGTTCTCTCTCTGTTGTTATTTTTGATGCTCAGAAGTGGGTCACTTGGTATGTGCATAAACAAAGAAGATAAATGGCTGGAAGAGGAATGAATTTTCCATAACCTGATTAAAGGATACGTCTGGCTCCTCGGAGAATGTTATAGTGCTTAATGATTTTGTTGTTGCTGTTCTTAATGTGTCTAATGCTTGCTGTTTAAGAAAATCAAGAAAAATGTTAAAAGGTTGCTCCAGAAGGGAGCTGTCAGCCAGGAGGAGGAGACAGCCCTGTTTAGCCAACAAATTCTCCACTGGCAAACTGAAGAGAGAGAGAAGACCCTTCCCACCCCCAGCCCAGGGTAAAACCTCACTGGTTCTAAAATGAGGGGCCAGTAAACTGTGTGATGTGACCCCCAAAACCCTGCTCCCCTGACTGCAGCCCGGAGCCCCAGCTGGAGCATGGCACAGTAGTGTGCACACAAGCTTTGGGTACATGTCCCCTTGGCAAGCCTTGTGTGTGCCTCGGGACCTGGGGTCAGGGAAGAAACCCCAGCAGCCTCAATTTAGATGTACTCCTATAGACCCAAGATGCCCCGTTTTTCAGCATCCTCTTCCCCAAAACTGAGCACCATTGCTGCTGAGAACCGGAGCACCCCTACACTGGGCAGGACCAGGACTTATGCACATTGGCCCTGAGTGCCCTTGTGTCCTGTGCCTAGGAAACCAGGTTCAGCCTCAGGTTGTATGTGACCAGAAACGAGTCTCAGGCGTGGTGCTGCTGCCATGTCCGAGCTGCAGAGCTGGCACTCCCCCCGGGTGGGCTGCAGTCCCATGGCGATGCCCCTGCACCTCCCCATCCCTGGAAACCCTTGCAGGGAAGAGACCAAGAATAGCCTGTTCTTAGCCCAGCATGCCATTTGGTTGGGGCTGATACAAATTTAGATGTGGATGTTTGGATGTCCCTGGATCCCACTGTCTAGGTACAGGCTCTGCAGTCCCATCAATTTGCACCGATTCCTGGTATCAGCATCCCCCGGTAACCGCACAACATTCACTTCTCTCCCCAGTCACTTTATCAAAATCCAAGTGTTCCCAGGATAGCGTGTGCTCTTTTGGCAGTGGCTGTGAGACTAGGCTTAAAATACTAATGTGTTGCGTTATTATTTTAGCATGCTGCTAGTACAGTTCTGTGCAGTGCAAACTAGGGGAGGGAATTGGCAGATGCTAAGAGATCGTAGCAGCAAAAGTTGAGAAAAGATGCATCGACAAAGAAAAGACAGTTACCTAGCCTGGAGGGTTTTTTGCCTGCCAAATTGCGAAAGTCTGCTACAGACAAATGGAGCCATGAGAACCCCTAAAAGAGAAGGCAGAAAAAAATCCTTATAATATCATATGAAGGCTCCTTTGTAGTGTGAAATGACAAGCACCTTAACCAGAGCAGCTGCTACTAGCGATCCCCGAAATGACAGTTAGGAGGATGATGACAGTAATAATATACCTTTGACGGGTAAAGCCTTTATTAAGGAAAAATTAACAAAATTAATTCCTAGTATTACTCAGTAATTTGTCTGGGGTCACACAAAGGTTGAATTTGACTCTCTTCAGAGTCAGTATTTTTCAGGAGTCTGCATCTCCTTAAGAAAAGAAGCTCTATTTGTTTCTTCCAGATCTGTTTGCACTTTGTATAGCTACTGCCATAACATCATCAAGCCGGTCTTTGTTAGCTAAGGATCCTTTTCACATCGCTCACCATTTTAGTTCCCATAACAACAGAATACATTTGTAGTGGGGAAACTCAGCTTCTCTCTAGTCTTTTGGGGTGAGATTGTTTTCTTCCACTTAAAAGGAAGCTTGTAACACACTAGAGGTTTGTGTAAACCTGAAAACTTGTGAAAACACAGTAGGCGGTCTGAAGAAAAGTGCTTAACTTCCATATTTAAACAACAACCTCAGGTGAAGCGACAATTTCGAACACCTGCAGCTTTTGGCTTTGGTATAGCCAGAAATTGCTATACCATATCTGCACTTTCTAATTAAGATATGAAATGCATGGTTTTGAATGTGCCTTTTTAGATTCCAACAAATTCATTGTGTGTTTATGAAAACACACAGCCGTACCGAAGTTGGCTAGCCTAGCAAGGTTTATCTTCAGCCTATAGCTCTTTTCCTGAATTCAATACTGCAGGCACAATTTAATGCAAACCCAATTTATGACTTAATGCTCCAGGGACCATAGTGGGAGATTGTTACATTATTCTTTTCTAATCCTATTTGTGTTTTAATTTGCTAAGTCTGTAATGAGGTGCATGCCTTGAATAGATTCTTTCACATTGCTTTTGACTTTGTTTAATATAATAGATTGTACAGTTTGCATTCAGAATTGAGGTGTTCCAGTCAGTACTATCTCTTCATTTTCCAAACCAGAGTGGATAAAATTATGTCCTGAAAGTAATTGTATCCATGTTTCCTTGTTTATCACTTAATGGTTTATTTCCTGTTATAATTTTCTGTTACAATATGTGAGGTCACAAAAATCAATTCTCGGTGGACTCTGACTTGACTGTTCAAAATTACTCCCCAAAACACTCTGAAAATATTATGGAGAAAATAAAACACTGGGTAGTAAGTGGCTGGCTATACTGATTCTTTGGTACTATTCTTCTTTGATCTTTTGTGCTGATGAAACTCTAGCAGAAATATAGAGAAATGGAGTAAAACATCAGGTACAGGAGATACCCAAGTGATGATAATCAACATACCTCTATTTATGCCAGTGATTTATGGCGATAAATCTACCCCGATATACCCACAGCATTTTTGTTCTGAGATTTATTGTCTGTGATCCTAGGTGCCATTCATCTACATGGAGAACAGAAATCCTATTTCAGATAATTTCTCAATTTTTACTTTGTTTTAATTTTGTTTGGAAGAGAAAGGAAAAAAAAGAGAGCCCTCCACAAATTTTTAAATTTTATTTTCATGACCATACTATAAAACATACCATACCACAAAGCCATAACAATTCAGAAAGAAAAAGTATTTGAAAAGTTCAATGCCTTGTCTCAAAATGTCCAGACAGGGAGGGAAGGGAGGGAGGGAGGGAAAGAAGGAGAGAAGAAGAGGGAAAGAAGGAGAGAAGAAGAGGGAAAGAGGGAAGGAAGTTGGGAAGTGAGTGAGGGAGGAAGGAAAGCAACGTTGTCAGACTGAGTTGGATTTTAGCAGGACTCTCTTCTCAGACAGCTTGCAGTACTAACATTTTTCTGATTGGTTCACCTTGCTGCACCGTACAAATCTGTGTCCTGAGTCCTCTTCCACCTGTAAGAGTCATACCAGGAGGAAATCAGCTTTTTGATTCCAAATGCATGGCCAGAGCCATTTGCGTTTTTCTGAGCCCTGGTACTGTAGGAACCTCTATTAAGCCCACAAAATGTAGCTAGAGCAGCTACAGCATCGCTGATCCAAAATGAGCTGTGGGTAGACATTCCACAGAGTATGGGAAACGGTGTTTGCACTGATGCTCACCTTTCAGTGCTTAGTACCAGTGTCAGTTCTCATCTGGATGAACCCAGTGAGGACGTGTCCCAGCTAAATGCCTTCTTGCAATACCAGTCAGCCATTCCTCTTGATTAGCTAGGTAATTCTGGGTACTTTCTCTCATGTTTTCCTTTCCTGGACATTGTTTTGCCTGGATCCATGCCCTTGGGGACAGGCAGAAGCCAAAAAAGTCCAGGATTTTATCAAAATCAAAAGACAGTGATAATCTTTTCCCATGTTTTTCTCTCTAACGAATGCATTCATCTAAAACCTGGAGTCTATTGCAATAGCACAGCACAATCACGCCTTATGAGTCACAAATGCAGGAGTCCGAATCTGCCTTGGAATAGTGAAAGCTCTTGTAATTTAATTTCTTTTTCAAGTATGCTTTCTGTTCACTTTCCTCATAGCCTTGAGGACTAATAAATCAGAATAATGGAAATCTTACAGAAATCTTGCATCATACTGAGAGCTGCTTGTAATTTGCGAAACCTCCTCTCATGCCAACAGATCCTTCAGCTCCTTATTTCATCAAAGTGAGCGTGAAGCAACTCCAGTCTTCCTCAAATTTTGGGAGAAGGAGAATGAGGCGTCTGGGTTCATGTCTCTGGCTCTGAGCTCTGAGCAGATGGGTGCTGGATTGACTGCTGCAATACCCTTATTTTCTAGCTTGGGTGCAGCTACAAATCTTTCTCATAAACAACTTCTTGACAGCGGGAAACTCCTAAGCATCAGTGAAACCCTATACTGAAATTTTTAAGCTCTGAGAAAATATCTGTGGGTATAACAATACCATCCCAGGAAACTCCAGCTCCATCTTTGGTTTAATACTGAACACAAAGCCTGAAACTCTAGTAAGTACCTTACAGGTAAACAAAGGCAATCTTTATTTCAGATGGCTGAAAATGGAAGATGAGTCTTATCAGAATAGCTCTTGGTTAAGAGTAATTATTTTTGGATGCAGTGCTGTCTAATTTGTTACAATGCACCTGCTCCCACTCGTACCGGGTAGCATCTGGTGACGATGCTGATGGGAAGGACAGAGGAGGAAGGAATATGGGGTTTACTTAGGGGATGAGGTAGTACATCCACAGATGTAATGAATAGAAAACACCCAAGTCTAGATGGAGGATTTTCAGATAATCATCTTCATAGACCACAAGTGGTCTTTAGAGTCCTTCCTGATCATCTGGAGAATAAAATAAATTCTTTGGTTAAATACTGGGGTTCATGACACCAGGACTGCTGCAATTCCCCAATATTGCTTCACTGAATCTTGCTGTGGCACAGAAAAAAAACCCCAAACCCCAAGCGCTGTGTGGTGGCTGCCTCCAGCAGATGTGGCAAGACGGCTTTGAAATTGGAGCCGGATGGCTTTCAGGAAGCACTGCTGGCCACGAGCTAGAGGAGGAGACCATCAGATCCATGGGACATACTTAAAAATGGCACTCCTGACTGACAGGCACTGCCTGCTCCTGCTATCCCCCACGTAGTGACTGGGTTAAGTGCACGGGAGGTCCAACTATTCCCTTCAGACGACTTTAAAGGGTGAAGTGGCACCCAGCATCTCACCCTCAGCTGTGTGTGCTGCAGGCAGCCAGACCCCCACCCCACATGGTTTCCCAGGGTGAGGGCAGGAGGGCTTCTGAAGTGGATGTTTGGTGAAAACGAGATGCTTGACTCCAACAGTGCAACGCTGGAAACGTTTTCACAGCTTTCGCCTTGCCTAAATCCATCAGTGACGCCTCTCTATTTCACTTTCACACAGAGTTATGCCTCTCTACTCTGCCCTGACCTAGCCAGATTGAGAAATTAGACAAACTTCCACATTAGTCCCCAGAGGGCAACCTTCAGACATGACTAACACACCACTGGGACCAGCCTGTGTTTAACCAGCTACTTCACTGCTGTAGATGTGAGTTGGAATCTTCTCAGGCAAAGGAAAGAGCCGAATTCGTATTTCCCACTTCCTGGCTAAGTGCTCTGCCACCCAGCTTTTATATAAAAGCGGGGCATGATGCACTACTCATATGTTCTCATTTACAAGAAAGCAGCAGCAGCTGCCCCTCTTTTTTCCAAAATTTCCTGTGGACCCCAGAATTACCAGTGTGTTCATTTCCCCTGAAAAGGACCATTGGATGCAGATCGCCCAAGGGTTGTAGTCAGAGCAGAGCTCAGTTGCTGTGTCTCAGACAGTCCTGGTCAAAATGCTGAGCTGCTCAGGATGGAAAACACAACCCGGGGGGCAAGGATGGAGGATACAGGCCGAGAAGGGCTTTAGGCTTGTGTGTTACACATTACTTGAAGATGGGCTCCGTCTTACTTAACATCAACCTTCTAATGTTTGGGTACCTCAATTACACTCATCGCAACTTCTCTTGAGTCAGCAAGGAGAGATGGATGCTTCCCAGAGTGGACTTACTTATCAAAGGAGACTCACCTTTGCTTGATGCAGGCACCTCAGGATGCAGTTCCACTTTTCTCTGGAAGCAGCATGGGTTTAAAGCTCCTCGTCCTTTCCCATGCACATTCACATGCACTTTGGCTGCCCCAGTCACCACAGGGCTTGCAGGCTGCCTTCTAAGCTGGGACAGTGAAATCCTGTTAAAGCAAAGTCAGAATTTCCCATACTGCTGCCCCTGTCACGTCGAGTTTTAATTTTGACTTCCTTTTGTTCAAGAATACCCAGATGGAGTAATTGATTTTCTGTGATGGTAGGAAAAAAGAGTATGAGGGAAGGACGTCTCTTACCTACTGGTGTCTTAGGAAGCATTTATGAAAGGACACATCTTGTTTATTATGGGAGGTGCATATTAAAGCATTAGAATGAATTTGTGACTTGACAATTGTCAGTGTGTAGCAAAGAGCAACTTCACAGTCAAGGCACAGCCGGTAAAGCCTATGGGACCCTGTGTCTAAAGAACAGAGGGTGCTGGAGCTATGGGAGAATCCCCATCAGCTGGCAGCAAAATACACTTGCAGAGAGCAGCAAGGCATGTTTGGCCAGGTAGTATTTCCCATCCTGGGCCAGGAGAGCTGCAGGGCCCTTCCTCACCCTGCTCACAAATTAGTCCTGCCCTTACGCTCTGGGTCGTGCACCCCGAGAGGGCCAGGCACCTGCAGAGCACACCACCACCCCTTTTCACTCACATTTCGCACCGGTAACAGGCACCTCTCACCCACAGGTCACAGCAGCCGAGGTTGCTTTAACAGTAGGCAACCAGTCTGCTGCAGACCGTGGAGAGACAGGCAGGGAAACACTTCCAGCAGTGAAAAAAAATTCAGTGCCCACAAGATAAAACGCATTTAGTGGGTAATACAGTGCCTGCATGCTAAAATTCCTGGAGGTAATTAGACTTCATTTTTGCATATGCTTATTGCTTAGTCTCAAGTATATTTTTCCTAAAAGCGTTAAATATTTTGTTATAATTCCTTGAAGACAGAAAGCATCCATTCCTCCACAAATAAAATCAGATATTTGTGTTTGTTCCTTTATATAGATGCATGTAGGAAAGCGTGGGTGTACATCTATATCTCTCTATTGAACATAATAATGCGCTATAGAGGTATCTAACCTTATAGTAGTTATTAAAAAAAAAAAAAAAGAAGAAGAAGGACAGCTGTTAGGTGCTCTTTCCATAAAGCTTCAGCAGTGGTAGCTGACCTTTATCGTGGCACTAGCATGTATTAGCCAAAATAATACTTTAACAGTTTTTTAGTACCCGACTATATGTTCTGTTATAAGGAATAGCAAATGTTTAATCATAAATATTTTAATGGCTTCAGGGATTCATGGTATTCAATGACTGTGTTAAATGATAAAATCACATCTGGTTTATTACTATAATTCAGCAGCTTCTCTTCAGTAGTTATTTTTTATTATATGTGCTGTGCTACTGTCATGGTCATTTATAGCGGTAATATTTTAAAGTGGCTCATTTGTTTGTTTAAGGACAGTTTCACAATATATTTCTGTATTAATATACATTTTGTACTATTATTTCCAAGCTGCCACTGGAAAATTGATCCTAGCTTGTTACGATGAGAGGGGCTGGGACTTGTGCAGAATACCAACGCCGAGAGTGAGTGACGGAGCAGATGGGTAGTGTACTGGTCTCCACTGGGGCTGTAATTGCTGTTGAGTTTTATTCATAAATGAAGGGGTCCATTAAGAAATAGTTAACTAATAATAAACATGAGGGGAGGATTTGAATCAGGCAGAGCACAGACAGAACTAGAAAAATACCATAGTTAAACAGGCAAAAAGCAACTGGATATGGCCATTTTACACATTATTACCCAATAATACTCCCATTTTTTGCATGCTAGTGCACTTATAATGGAGGGACTTTTACTAGGGAGAACTGATTGATTTTGCTGATTGTTTCATTCAGATACCTGCCTACTCTCAGTCACATGAGAGGGGTCTCATTTATCTTAATGGGATCACTCATGAGAGTAAAGGTTTGGAGGATCAAGCCATATATCAGCACAAATGGGAAGGAAGTAGCAGGAGTTAGTTATCAAATTAGAGGAGGGACCACTCAAGACTGAAAAGACCTTCCCATCATTATCTTCTCCCCTTAGAACTGTGATTTTCTAAAACCTCGTGTTCTGCAGGGTGCTGCAATTCCTGGCCATGGCATCCTCAGGTATGTGGGATTCAAGTTATTTACCTGGAGAAAGTCACAGGGGAACATAGAGCACAAAGGAATGGCTCAGGAGGTGGCATTTGTGAGGATGGGGCAATCTCTCATCAGGCCCTCATAGTACTGGTGACTACTCCCTCTCTTCGCAGCCCAACCCTGGAAGGTTTACGTTGAATTTAAAGGCAGCAGAGCCGCTCCTGGCCACGCTGACTTACATAAGAGCTTGCCTGGTGTATTGAGACCTTGCATTGCCTTTGTAGCTTGTACAAAATAATTAGGAATCATATTCATGGGTGTGAAAGATACAGATAAAGGCAATTTGTAAACCTTGTCCGTGCAAGAAAAACTGGTACAGCAAGGGTTAACTTTCTGCTTTCTCTTTTTTTTCTTTTTGTCCCTTCTCTCTCTTCCCCTCCCTTTCCCGCTTTTAATGACTTGGTGAAGGAAGCTCTGTTTAGTTCTGCAAAACCCCTCCACTACCCCACCACACAGGATGTATCGAATTGTTGCAGCAAAAGTTAAAAGGAAACTGAGGACAATTGTTTGTGCTTCTTTCCTGCTCCATTTTCCAGTTGGTTTGATTGGTTGGTGGGCTGAGGGTAAATGGCTTTTATAGCATTGAATGATGAATGACTCTGAAATAGTCTGTAACCAGAAGTGCCGACTGACATGCTGCTGATTTAACTGACATGCAGGGTTATGTTTGTATAGAGTCACTTAAATAAACATGTGTTAGGCTGGAGCCAGCTATGCCAGCACTTCTTTGCTTCCCCTCCACCCTCCATTCATCACTAAAAGATAACGATAACGATTTGATCTTCCTATCAGGCATTCATTATATTAATTAATTCAAATGTAATTGTTTTAAATGCCTCTCCATTGCTGTGGGTACTTTGTACAGCACTTAAAACACACACACTATCAGAGGACAAAATAAATCCTCAATAAAAAGATACACTCATCAAACGGGCTCCTTCAAACCAGCAGTCCCTTTCATCCCACAATTATCTCCTTAGCCTTCAAAGCAGCCTCTCCCTAAATGCTCAGGAAAATAAATGGGTCCAGAAGCTTGACGAGGAGTTCAACCTATCCTGTCTCTTACAAAGGAGTCAAAGCAAATTCCTCAGAGAAAAAGCTCTTCTAGGAGATCCCCCTTTCCTCTACTCTTACTTACCTTTGTGCAATGCTTGTTCCTTTGTGGCTTTCTGTGAAGCTTCATCAAACCTTATAAAGTTCTTTATTCCTCTTTATGGATTTTTGTCTCCCAAGTGAAGTGCAGAAATAAATTTCCAGTCCAAGCTTTAAAAATACATACACTGGCATCAAAACCCACCCTTCTGTGTGATTATAGTAGGCAAGTCGGGATGCAACAATCTGTTTTTAATGTGTAAATCAGGGAAGAGTGAAAAAACAGGGTAGGGATTTAGGCAAGAGCCCTTCCTCTGAGTAGTTCTTCATCTTGGCTTTGGGATCCCCGGCTGACCTAACACTCAGCAAAGCTTTATTGCAAGATTCAGGCGGGCTTAAGTTTTAATAACTTGCACATTGGAAATACATGGTTACTCAAAGTGCCAATGTGAGATAACATGTATTATAAGACTGTGGTTTAGGCACACAAGGATGGATTCCTTTCACGTAAGGGAGTAAATGTAATTTAAAAATTCTATCAATTACATTTACCCTGATTTTATTCTCATACTCTATTTCCCATCGCTGTGCACTGGGAATGACCTCTGCCTCGCCACAGACAGTCCCCAATTTCCATCGCAGCCTCCACATACCACAGCAGTGCAAAGATTATCTACCCAAATGATACAAAGACCGGATAAAATAATGCACTGGCTTGTTAATCTTAAACATCACCTGATATTGCCGGGTTTTATAAAATACTCCGGGTCTGAGTCACGACTAAGTCTCTCCCTGGGGTCGCCCACAGATGAATAAGGCCATTTGTTTCCAGACCATTCTGCCCATGCTGCCATACAGAGTAGATGACAGACTTTGCTAGTGACGATAGCAGGATTTTTAATGCACTCAGTTGCTAGGTGCAGAAAAGCCTCCTAGCCCTCTCCAGGAGGATAACCCACACCCAAGCCTTCAGAGTATTCCGGTAAAGGCCTTCCTAATCCTGAGGTAGCTGAAGTAAGCAGGAAAGGGGCTGGAGACTGGCTTCAGCACCAATTGAAATCAACTCTTGGGGCAGAAGCAGAAAGGATGGAAAGGAAAGCTCTGCAAAGCTTTCTGGGCCCCAACCACATCCACTTTCACCTCTGTCCAGCTGAGCTGGGAAACCCCAGCAGCCAGCATGAGCTTTCCCAAACTTACACCACCTGCTGCTCATGCCCCCATGCCTCAGGTAAGTCGAATGGAAAGGGAATTCTTAAAAAGCACATGGTGGATTCATGGTGTGAATCAAAACTGGGAGCAAATTGCCATAGCCACTCTCAAGAGCTTTGGTTGCAGTCTGAAATGGCTGGTTTAATGTGGTGGTGGTTCACCCTTTTTTTCATTGCTTGCTCATGACACCCAGATGGCTATTGCCTTACTTTACTCCGAGCTTGCAGAAACATCTTGTATGACATCAGCCTATTCCTTGGAATGAGATTTGCTAATTAACTCATCCCCCTTCCCCTCCATTGTCTGAAAAAGGGCCTCTTGCACTGGAGACCTGAAGAATTACAGGGCACAGCAGTAGCTGTTGCATTTAATATCTTGTCGGCGGCATGGCGGATTTAGCATACCCTTGTCTGGCTATTTGGATTCTGCAGAACACTGTATGCCTGATTTCTATCAGGTCTAAGTGATGTCTCATTGGGGGCCTAAATTACATGACAGAACCCCTTTAAGGGAAAAAGAGAATGAATACCACCCTCTATAAATTAGCTGGAACAAACAAACTAGTTGCTCAAAGTTACTGTACTCCTGCCAGGAGTCATAAACCAGCTAGCTGTGTTTAAGAAAAGTAAAAACTGTTTTTCCTACCATGGAATAAACAGTCTCTGGATTCTATTCCTAACCACAAATGGCAAATGTATGCAACTCTCTGAGAACCAAATTCTGCTCACTTTCCAAATTTGCTTAATCTCCAATCCTTGGAGATTAATTAACTCGATGGGGAAGCCAACACTGAAGCTGGAATAGGGGTGTTTTTTGAAGTAAGTGCTGTTCTGTTCATCTAAAGAAGCTGCTCTGCTGAGGCCAGCAGAAAAATCTGCAATATTTAACCTAGATGTTCCTGTGTTCCAGTTTTGCAGGTAAAGTCTTGCTTTTAAGTACAGAGACCCAACCAAGAAATAGATACTGGGCACAGATATGACGTCTTGTAAGTCAGAGAGAAAGCATTTCTCTACCTCCAGAATTAATTGCAGAGATTTCTAAACAAACCACAGAGTGATCACACATTCATACAGTGTATACAGTATACATGCCCTGTGGGGAATGAATTTTTTGGCCTTTCCGTGGAAAGAGCTAATACTCTAGGTAATACTTCAAGAGCACAGAGCGACCAGATCATCCCATTCGCCACTGGGAGTTGCTGCAGGGTCCTGACAGTGAAGCCCATGGGGAACCCCAGTATTGCTCCATGCCCTGACAGTTGCAGAGACAGAATGTGCAATATGCATTCAGAGGGCACATTCCTCACCCTACCACAGACACTGCACAGGTACAAACTCATGTTATCAACATGGAGACACCACTGTGAGTTCAGCTGGGGTACCTGGCTGCTGCAGCACAGCATTCGTTGCTGAGCTATATGACAAAGCATTCTTATTCAGTCCTAAAATTCTCTATCAGGCTGGTTTCAGGTTTTTCTTTGGGGGCATCACTATGTTGTGCAGGTCAAACTGATCCACTCCACATCTATGTAAGCACAGCCTTGGGCATCTCCGAAGTGAAAAAGACCCACAGTAATGCCAGACACTGCTGAGGTATGTTTGGTAGCTTTGTGACGTGATTTGGGGTTTGACTGAGGCTGAACAGAGATCAACAAAATCATTTTGCTTTGTGCAAGAGTCCTCTTCTATCCGCTCACACAGGTGAAAGATAAGGCCTTCCTTCACCAATTCTCCTTGCCACTGGTTAAACTAAACCTTTAAGATTTCTATTCCAAGACAACACAGATTTGGGAAAAAATAACTGGAATATAGTATAGTTTGCTCAAGCTCCTTACTTCCTTCCCACATCCACATGACATACCTCTTGCCCGTGCCTACCGGCAAACATGTAGAGGGCTGCCACAGGCTGGAAAATAGAAGCGTGCCTTCACAAGAGAAAGCGAAGTGAGTAGAGGACTTTTTCCTGGCTACAGACTCAATAACAGGTACTATAATGATAATCTCTTGTTTCCCTCACCCCCCCACCCCTCTCTCCAAAGTTGTTGAGGGAGCTTTAGGATTCAGCAGCATTTTCTCTAGCATTTTCATTGCAGCAAGAATGCCAAGAGTCATGTCCTCTCCATGGCCCTTTTTTTAAATCAGCTGACGTTGCCGGTGTTGCCCTGACTTCACGAAGAGGCCTTGAGATCCTTCTGCAATTGCAAACACATCCTGCCCTCAAGCCCAACATCCACACCCGGCCCATGGCTTCCTCCCAGCTGGTTCTTCAGCAGCGCATGGCTGAATTCTTGGGGCTCACCACAGTTCACTTGAACTCTCTTGACACTGCCTTACCAACAGTTGTTCAAAAAGCCATTTAAATGCTTTTATGCCTTTGTGAACAATTCTATAAGCAAGGTACATTACCAGCATGTTAGCAAGCGGTTGAGATGCTGACTTCTTTCAGATTAATTAGAAATAGATGTTTGATCTGTCTAGGCGTCTTTGAAAACCCTCTTAGCACTTAACCTCTTCACAAGCCCAAATACCTTTCAAAATCCAATCCAGTGTGTCTAAACTTATCCAGTTGTAAAAAGGGTATGAAGTTATCAGTTTTTCAGTAGGTCTTGGTTAACAATCAGATCTCTGAAGAAAAGGTTTTTCCTGCTCCACAGTATTCTTAAGACCCTGAGTGTTCTTCTCAAAATAGTTGGTCTTACACTAAAAAAGAGCAACAAAACCCACCACATTGAATGTACAATAAATCAGCAGTATATGTCTTGTTGCTTTTTGCCCCCTCTGTTCTACTTAACCATTGCTCCTTTCCTTTTCCAACCTTTTGGGCCATGCCAGCATCAATATTATCAGCACCCTGTGTATTCTCCAACCACATTAAAGAAAATATCTCTCAACAGCAAATACACATCTGCATTTTCTCCTGCTTCTTGATCCATTAGCAAACTTGCCAACTGTTCATTGCGAGTGAGTCATTTCCTTTTTGAGGAACCATTACTTCATGATTTTTAACCAATACAATGTGGAAAGCAACAAACTAACACGGATTTGAAAGGGAACTTTTCAATCCAAACCAGGTCTGGAGGTCAGCAGCTGAGATAGGTTATTTTATAGCATAGGATAAGATAGTAACCTTGCTGTTTCACAACATGCTCTCTAACTCAGTGCTCTCTGAATAAAACATGCCCTTTTTCAACATGTATTTCTTGGTCTTTGAGCCCCCTTCCTGTCCTTGGACTTCATACTCTGCTTTTGACAGATTTCTTGGAAAAGGACCAAGAGGATAGGATTCCCCAAAGCAGAAAAATGTTTCTTCACAGGAAATATCCATTCCTGGGGCCTACGCTGTAGCAGACTGCTGTGTATGGTCATTCTGCCTTCTGACTGGTATTGCACACAGGAAAACAGTTGAGAGCTTGGTGATTAATGTGGACTGCTGGATTTGGTCAGGGGAACAGTTATGTATTTGGTCCCTGATCTAGCCATGGAGAAAAAGTTTTAATACCTTCAAAAAGTGCCCAATTGCCCGATTTTGCCAAGCTAGTTTGACACATTACCTTATTCATGAGCTATCATTTTCATCCCAAGGGCATACAAACTGGGTAGCATGGAAAGGCGTGTTCAACTGAATAATTGGTATTCAGCTGTGCAGAAAGAAAATTGAATGGGCAAAAGGTCCAGCTGCATATCAATGCCTCAGCCTGGTTGCCATATCCAAAACCCAGCAGATTATCTCTTCCTTTCCTTCTTTCTGCAATTCAGTCTACAATCAGCAGGAATCCTCCACATACTCTGTAAGACCTCTAAATGGAGGCAATGTGGACAGCAGGGCGCCACTAATGACCTCATCAAATGCTCACCTATGCCTTTTTGGGGAGGCTGTGGTGGTTTTGTAAGTTTTGGAACAAAATTACAAAGATGTATGAAAGAGATGAATAGTTCTGTACATCCGGTGACTGACTGCAAATAAAGCAATAATATTTGTCATAGCAGCATGTTAGTATGCTCCTTTTATAATCAGTTGGCTATAAAGCCTGACGATTCACATATAATCATTTAATGTATACCAGTATAAAAACATTTGTACCTCTGGGTTACTCACTGTGATCTGTCTGGCCTGTGAGCATCTTATTTGGACATGTAAGTTCTTCAGTACAAGCACTGTCTGTACTTTGGATTCTGTACAGCAGAGCACAGAACATCTCATTGGTGTTTAAAAAGGCAATGATTATATTTGCCCTATTTACCATGCTAGAAATTCCAATAGATGTCACCAGACTCTCTCAACTAGTCTCTGCTAGTGCCCAAGCATAAAAGTGCTAGCTCAAAAACCTTTTGTCATGGCTGAAAACCTAGTTTTCAGCAAGAAGCACAAGGAACTGAAAAAAAAATCAACTAGAAATTCCATTAGAATGAGATACTCCTCTCTGACACTGAAGTACAAAGCTTTTAGGCATTTGGAAACTCAGACACTCCTTGAGTTATGAGTTATATATACATATTGAGTTGTATGATCCTGTCCTAAACCTCGTGAAATTGAGATTATCATGAAACATATTCTTCCTAGGCAGCACTGAGACTGAAGCTACCCCTGACTGTTTTGCTATCATGTGTTGGCTTTCTGGAGTTAGACAGGTCAAAGTGGACCAGCACAGATGTGGACCAAATGTATGAACAAAAATGTAAAGAGGTGGTGTAGGGAGAAAAGCCTCAACTTGAGGCGGTCATTCAGCAACTGTTCTCAACTCCTGGTCATTCTGCACTTTGCAAAAATGTGTGTGTGCACAGCTGGGTCTGATGTTCATCGCACTCTGCTGTCACACTTTCCATCCAGTGTAAGTCTCCTTCAGAGTACACAACAGTATGTGCCGCAGGGCAGTGCACCCTCCTGACTTTCTGCCAGGAGTGGTGGTGAACGCATGCTCTCTCCCAGCTCATGCACGAGACGTGAACTTGTCAGCAAGATATGCCCAATTTATGCAAAGAGAGGAAAAGCACAGATTTATCAGGATCTCTGCTGTGGTTCTTCACAGTGGGGCTTCGTATGCTCTGCTCTAGGACTATGTCTCTGGATAAGTAGAGAGATTATATCCCACAGTCCTGAAGTCTTCCTTCAGTCTTTCAGTAATGAAGCTCACAGATGCTGCTACCAAATGGTCGACACTTCCTTAATGAATCAAGTGTTTGCAAGGTCTGGGTCTGTACCTGCAACAACCTCTGCCTGTTTCTATCCTACACAGGGATGAAGGCAGAGAGAAGGGATCAGGGCAGGAAACAAGCACATCTGATGCTGGGAGGGCTTGTCCAATGTAACTCTGGTTGTTCTGGGGGCTTGGAGAAGCCAAGCAATGGGCCACACTTGAGAAATCACAGAGAGCTGAAGAAGCGATCTGCAAAGCCAAACCCAGAGACGTTTCCTTGGACTTGCCTGGGTGACAGGGGAGTTCAAAAGCCTGTGAGCCAGATGTGTGTGCCAGTTAAAGATGCACGGTCACTCTCACTAAGCCACCATCAAACCCACTGTATCTTTGTCTCTCTGTTGGGATTTTGATGACATGTTCAGTAAGCACACGGGGGTGAAAAGAGATCTCCACGCATGGGTGCTTCAGAATAGTACCTACTGCTGTCAGGTTTTACAGGTATCCTGGTTGTCTCCAGTGATATATGCACCATCAAAACATAAATATACCCTTCCAAAGTGGATGATTTTCAGCAATAGGAACCTGAAATCAAGTTCTAGAAATCATGTGTAAGATGGGAATTTACACATGCTTGAATAATGTCTTCAAAGTAATGCAGGCACATCTGAAATTTCTCCCCTTAGGTGAGGGTTTTCCAAACAAGTGGTCTGGGAGTCAGCCGTGCTGGAATGGGCTCCCACAGCACTGCCAAAGAGCAGATCGACAGCCTAAAGCTACATCCCTTATTTTCTGGAAAACTCTGACATGCTCTTCACAACTGCTCTTTACTTGTCAAATTCTTGGAGGATGGAAATTGTCCAGTACAAACTGTGTTGAGACCACGGTTTTGTAACATTGGAAGGAAAAAATAAAGCCTAGGCTCAGGCCAACCTTGCAACCACACTGGCTGTACACTGCTTTTATTTAGAAGTGTAAGTCTGTAGCGGTTCGGTCAACCCAGGGGAATTTCTTCAGATTTACGCCCGCATACCTGGAAAGGTTTTGGCATGAAATCTGTTGAAAGGAACAGAGGAGGAGAAGGATGTTCAGAGTTAAATTTATATATGCTGAAGTAAACAACTAAAAGTTAAACTAGTGCCTGAAACAGCCCCAGTCAAAGCCTCTCCCTCTATCCTTTTCCTTGTGACATTTATTGCAGCGCCCTAGAGGGGACTGGAGAGTATGCGGTGATCTGAGTTTTAACACTGGAATGTAAAACATTTTCCAAACGGGTGAGGGGAGGAAGTTCTCTTTAAACACGTTCCAGGAACAGACCTGAGAAAAATGCCTGATCTGAAAAGGCCTGATGAAGAGTTAGCCTTTCATTAAACAGCATTTCCTTTGAAGCAGCAAAAGTGTATGTGATTGAGGATGCATTTTTGTCATGGCTGCCTTGGGAGTCACATATCCTGTGATCACCATATTTTATTTTATTTTAATCTGTGACGTTTGACATTTTGAAGGGTTTGCATGTGGCAGACGTGATGGTAAACAGTCGAATCACACAAGGAACGTCGAGAGCTGCCAAGGCAAACACCAGAGCCGCACGGGAGGCTGAGACCACAAGGTCTCCTGGTAGCTGGTGATGGCAGTGAGGGCCATGGGCTCTCTCCTGCCTCTGGATTTTGGGAGTGAGGCAGGCAACACGAAAGTCTTGCCTAGGTTTAAAAGATCTTACCAGTACGGGTCAGAATGCCCAGTCAAGAGATTTTGCCTACAGTTTCCTGGAGGGAAACCAGCCATCATAAGAAACAGCACTTTTTGGTTGTTTTTCTGAGTTTATACATTTACCTACACTAAGGCATTTTGCTATGACCACCTGGTGCATTTGCAAGTATAAACCTTACCGGAATTTTCAAGTCTGTGCAGCTCTGTAAAGGCAGATGCGAGACTTGCCTGTTCTGCTAAACCTATTGCACCAGGGCAGCAATTTTAGCCAGTATTAAATATTCAGTTAAATGCTATTCAATGTCTTTGAACAGTCCTAATTGCAAACTAGAAGTTGTATTGATTAAAATACTGTGATTTGTGACCTAGGGAATTTTGCTACTAATAGTTTGTGACCTTTTCTTTGGATTTTCTCTGCCTTTTCTCATGCCTTTTTACTCTTATTTTCTGTGTCAATACACTCCCCAAACATATCTGAAAAATTGACCAAAACACATCAGTCATCTTTAAAAAGAAGTCTATTCTCCTAGTATTATTACTGCTTGTGAAGAAAACCCCTGCTAATGAAAAAAAAGCTCACAAATGGCTTACATACGCTGCTTTTTTCATCAAGAGCCTGCAGGTATTTTAAACCTGGGCTTGTGTTTGCAAAAGTAAATAGTTATGATTTAGAAATAAATAAGTGATGAAAACCTGGGCCCTTGACATTGGCAATAACAAATGGGGATTGACAGAATCTCAAAAGTTGCTCTGAAAACCGATTTCTTAAGACCTAGACCTTGCAAGCTTCTCTGAGGCTCCAGTCTCCTATTTTATTTGGGTTGACCTCAGTTCAGGGAGCGCGAAGAAGAGGATGGCCCTCAATGCCTTGCCCCTAGGCTGAAACACTGATGCCTCTGGGCACTCAGAGAAGAAATGATTTAGGGGAGTCCCTCCCCAGGGAGCTTAAGGAAGTGCTGAGGGACACTGTAGAGCAAGCAGGATGGGAAGGGACCTCCCACGCTTTCCAGTCACTGTCTTCTTAGCACAAGCATAACATATAAAACCTTTCATGTACTTATCCGCCACCATCTTGACATCAGTTTGGTTTTCCCTGCTGCTGCTCTCATTGGAAAACCGTTCCAGGACCTCCCTGTTCTGCTGATTAGGACTTTCTTCTAATTTCCAGCCTAAATTTATTTGCGGCCAGTTTATAACGATTTGTTATAACCATTGCCAACGTGGTCCTAAAAATGAAAAAAAAAAAAAAATTAATTTTTAAAATCCCTTCTCTCTCCCTGTTGTTTACCACTGATGTATTTATGGAGAGTGATCGTATCTCTTCCCAGCCATCCCCTTGCTAGACTAAACAAGTGCCGGGGTACAGGGCCAGCCCCATGACACATCCACCCATCCCACCACACCGTGCTAGAATGAGGGTGTCTGAGGGAACACCGGGGGGGCTGAGGCAGTGCCTCGGCAGGGACAAAGCATTTCTGACGGTGGCCTTCATCATCCACAGCTGTCCTTGGATAAGACACACAAAAATGTCACTAGGAGGGAAACTAGGGAAGGGTTTTACCCTGCAGTAGCTTATCAGTGGGACCTGTCCTTGTGCACAGCCTTGCACACAGAGCAGACCGGGTTTCACCAAGGCGGGCTGCAGACCCACAGAAGGACATTGATCTTTGAGCAGTGGAGGAGCCGCGTTGACACCCCAGTCCACAATAACTCATTTTTGCACTTGCAAAGTGTATAAAGGAGCATGATTACTCCTTCCCTTCATCAAGGTGAGCACCTGCTGCTGTACCAGTAGCATTCAAAGCAGTGCAACACCTACGCCCATGCACCCCCTGAGCTTCGCGTGCTGCAGAGGTGGCCAAAGGCTCGCATGCGCACATGCGTGTTTCACCCAGCATTACAAGGCAAGAGCTTTCAGCTTATCATTTCACTGGACAAATGATACAAGCAAAGCACGGTTGAGCAGCTCCAGGCTTGGCATGAACGGCTCTCAGATAAATCAGGGTAACATGTGGCTTTTTCGACAAGCTACCACCAAAAAAAGCCCCAGAGCATTCTGAAATATGGCTGGAAGCAAACAGGGCTTGACCATATGTGACTGAGAAAGTTATTAATCTCCTCAGAAAAACTTCTTCCATGGCACACAGGAAACTTTCTTTTCATTTTTTTTAATTAATGAGTTAAACCACAACAAATAGAAAAGTCTAACTGTTGTGGGATGACTAAGTCTCTTCGGGCCCATGATCAAATGAAATGCCAAAATAAAAGCAAAATTAAGCATCTTTTGGTCTGGCTGGTTCCACAACACTTTGCAAACAAGTTGTCGGGGTCTTTCTGGCTCCCTGCCTACTTTTGCCCGTAACTGATACGCAGGCGCTGCTGGTGGGGGGGGGGAAGCGCAGTGACCGCTTGGTAGCAGGCAGCAGCACAGCAACGCCTGACAGCTTAGGACCACAAGTGAGGAATGTTAGCTCAGCAACTCCAAGGTGTTTTCTGCTATAAATTATAGCAAATTTACTGCACTAAGAAATTACCAGTTTCTGGAGAAAATTATAGGCAATGTGTCAGCTATAAATGATTTATGCATAAAACAACCTGTACTGCAGGAACCCAGGGGGTATAATAACAAGACAAAAAATCATTTAATCTTGTATGTAAATTTAAGCAGGCAGGAATTTGGGAAGAACTGCTTGCTTTTATTCCATCTTGTGTTGCTGCCAAGTAAAGACAGTACTTGAGCAGAAAGGCACTGATGTGGAGCAGGTGGATAGGCTTGCCAATTTCCAGCAAGACACATTTTAAACCGGCTTTTTGGTTTCAGTTCAACACCCTCTGAGAATTGATTGGTTTCCATTTGACAAGAAAGGATTCAGAAAAGCAGAAGACTCTTTCTGGGCTAGATAAACTCAGCATGAGCAATGCTGTCCGTAGGCCAGATGAATCTGAAACATGCCAGCGTTCAGCGAAAACCTGATTCCTCCCCGCTTATTCACATGCAGTAGTCTATTAATTCTTGGGAGACTCCGGCTGGGTTAAGACCGTAGGTGAGCAAAGAGAGTTGAATCAGCTCAGAGCTGAAGAATCGGTGCTGGGTCAGGCTTCACAGGCAGACAGACACTTCATGTCACGCAAGCGTCATTTCAGATAGGCAGCCTAAGGTAATGAAGAAGTGGCATCAAGTTTTCTCATTTGATTTTTTTAAAAAATAATTTGTTAACGAGCTGCAAGGAGCTAATCTGGTTTTACACAGCAGAAATAGATGGCTGCAATCCAGCTAGACCGTGCCTATGGGTGTTGCAGGCGTGCAGATCGGTAAGCAGCTCACATCAGGCTCTTGCTTTCCTGGGGGAACAGCTTTGGGCTGTGCTGAGGAGGCAGAGCCACGGCTCCAACTTCCTCCATCAGCCCTCACTGCCTCCCCCTCTTTCTAAAATGAGACAGAAAACCCAAGTGCTACTCTGCGTCCTCCTTGCGGCACAGGGGTCCTTCCCCCCCAGGGAAAGAGGGAGTGTCCCCTTGCTCTTACCACTGAAGAACAGCAGAGTGAGATGCAGCCGACCAGTCCATAAGGAGCCAAGTCTTGTTGCCTTTCTCATGTTCTCTTCTGGTAAAACTTCCCTCAGTGGCTTCACTAAGGACTAAGACTTAAAGAATGAGGCCCATGAAATATTTACCATTAGTGTACATGGTAATGAGTTTTCTGCATATCTATATGCAATACACACACACATATAAATGCAGCACGCGCGCACACACACATATATGCAATGTGTCTTGAGTTATGATAGCTGTGGGAGTGATTGCCTGGAATTGTCTGCCCATTGTAAATTAAATATGACAGTTATACATCTGCCTTAATGTTATTACTTTTTTAAGACTCTTCTTTCTCAGATGCTGGCGTTGGTCTCAGGCTGTGAGTACAGGTCACACTCTTCTCCCTTTATTTTTCTTTTGGCAGAATATCTACAGAGGAGGTCTTATCTCTTCATGGTCTTGCAGCTGGGATCTAAAGAAGCCAACAAAGGTGAGGAAGGTTAGGGGAGCTCTGGAAGGGACCACCCAAAGTACGTTTACAGCAATCATGCTTGTTACCCTATTCCAGAAAGCAGAGCAGAACAAGGGTGAAATAAAGAATTCACCTTTATAAGGGTAAGAAATTTGCATGAACTCCATGCTGAAGGAAAATATACACAGAACAGTAGAGATCTTTCCAAAGAGCTGTGATGCGGAAGCATCTTTTTCACCACCATTGTGGTGGTGCTCTTGTGCCATGGTTCATTAATAAAATGTGCAGTCATCAAGGTCCAGTGGTAAAGCAGTAACACATGATGTAATTACTCAGGAGACACAAGTTCAATGCTGAACCTCCTCAGCACACTGGATACAGTCTGAGCAGGTCTCCAGCGCTGAGGTCACGCTTGTGGGTAAGGAGTCCTGGTATCTCCCCACCCCGGACCAGGAGGATAGCGAGAGATCTCTCCCTTCCACTGCCCAGATGGTCCACCACCTGCCCTCTCCTTCAGTTCCCTGACAATTGAAGGCAGCCTCTGCTGCCCTGCTTTTCGCTGCAATGGGCACCTTGTTTTGTTCCTGCCCCTTACTTCTTTTAAAATGAAAGTGAATCAATCACTTCCTATATAAGAAGTTATTACTACCGTGTGAATTGATCAGTGCCAAAAATGTCACAGGAGTTTAGGGGAAAATGGCACTCTCATGGTGTGCTACTCACAGCCCATAGCCTTTCATGGAGGGTCAGGATGAGCTAATGATTACAGAGCTCTTTGGAGAAAAAGGGGCCACATCGTTAAGCTATTGAAGGCGTTTGTGCAGCTCTTAAAAACAAATGAACATCTGTAAGAAGTTCAAATGGAAACATAAATAGATTTACTGGATATTTTGCAGTTTATATGGTCAGGGACACAGCTCAGGACAGAACCAGTTAACAGACTGAGGTTAGAAATTAAGAGGACAGGACCTAATTTTCCATAGCAGCATGTTTAGACAGGAAGAAAAAGATGTGGTTTGTGTTTAGTGAGCAGCTAGTGAAATGAAATATGTGATGTATATGTGCTAGTACACCCTGACTCCTTGCCTCACTCAATTTTCTGCTAAGACACTATAAAGCTGAGTTACTGGGCAGCTGCACCCTACTGTCCTCCTCTTTAAACATTATTATACTATTCTAGACAAGTAGGTAAAAAAAGCCCAACACACAAGCTGTCTAGCATGAGTTCACTGATGCAGAGTCTGAGCACCAAAGTCTTCAGCTGAGGTGAGAACTTGGCCACAGTCTTGTGTTCCCAAAGCCCCTGTGGGGCCAGAGACTCTTCAAGTATCATTTTTCCCACTTTTAAGCCAATGCCATGGTCTTCCACATGTCAAGAGGTGCGGTATGTCCCCAACTAAGGTGCAATGTTATGGTTTCTTCTCTGCTCCAAGATCATCACACCAGTCACCTCTGGGTGGAAGATTGCAGTGCTCTGCGGCTCAGATGTGCGTGGTCTGAGGTAGGAGGCCACCACGGTGCCCTGCATAAAAATACGGGTTGCAGTTCATTCTGTGGGAAAGGCTGAAGGAGCATCAGCCTGTTACATGAGTCTCCCACTGAAGGTGTGACACGTGCTTGGGAGGAGAAAAAGGTTGGCTTGAGTTGCATAATGACTTCACTTGAACAGCCAACACATAGGATTAAGAACGAGCATCTATTTAAAGACCTTCAACAAATAATCCCAGACTTTCTCAGAATGATGTTGTCCTCTCATTGAGAAACTGCTATTGTATTTGCTATCAGGCTCTGGATTCAGGGACTTCTAGCACCAGCAAAATAGTGTTTAGATCCCAGACAACTGAAATCTGTCAAAATTCTGTCATGTATTTCAACAGAAAAAGATTGAGCCCTATATAATATCTGTTCTGCAAAGGGAGATTACTGCTTCAGTTCACCCCAGTACATTCCAGTGTAGGACACTGTGCATTTTTATGTTCCTAAGGAAACAGCACAAAACATCAATTCACAAGGCGTGCTCACAGGAAAGTATCACCTATCCTGCCCTTGGCTACATGCAGCATAAATATCCTAAAGAAAAATGTGAATAGAATAACTTTAAGAATAATAATAACAACTCTAAGGAGAGAGGTACTTGTCTCCTATGTTTTAAGGAATATATCTATACTCAGTCTGGCAGCCTTCCCACAATGTGGGCTCTTTTTTTAAATTCCCATCAAATTTTACTGCATTTGTATGATACGCAATTAATGAGCCATAGAATCATCGAAATTAGAAATGGAAAAGATGCATTAAGTCATCTAGTCCATCCCCTGACAGTGCAGGATTGTTCCCTACAGTGTATTTTTATATTTTCTAATGCTCTGTACAGTCCAGATTTAAATGTCTCCAGAGATGGAGCTTCCACCAATTCATTTAGAGGACTGTTCCATGGTCCTGTAGCTCTCACTCTCTGGAAAATTTTCCTCATAAGGCCATGTACGTCTTCCTTTTCTCACTTTCACTTCTTCCATTTTAGCTGTAATCCCTTCTACCAGCTCGAATAATTTCCCTCCCTCCCTGATATTTATACTTTATGTCATCATGCCTTCTCCTTAAAGATTGCTTACATAAACTATACACATTTAGTTTTCACGCCTTGCTTACATGCTCAGCCATTTCCCTCCAGCCCTTGTCCCTCCAGCCCTTTAATCATTTTGTGTTGCTCTCTCTGAACTCCCTCCACGTTGTCTGCTTCCTTCTGATAAAAAGGCAGCAAAGGCAGGATTCCAGGTGTAATTTTTCTAGGTTTATACAGGAAAATGGTGTTACACACCTGCTCCACGCTGCTCAATCACTGAGGCTCCTCTGCTGCTATACTGCCTTGAAAATGCACAGTATGGTACCCATACTGCAACGGCATGTTATTGAATGGATTGCAAAAAGCAAACCTCAGTAAGATCTCTGACTGTTCAAAATGGACGATATTAGCAAGTGACACATCTAGGTTGTCAAAAAAAGAAATGGAGGGAAGGTAAGACAAGCTTGGAAAGTGAGAAGCAGTGCCATTGATTTGTTCCACAGTTTTGAGAGGTCTTTAGAGATATTTTAAAGCTCCGAGCACTGGACTTTGTATTTATCCACTACATGATTGCATCTCAACATTTTTGGATGGCATCCTGTCCCCATTATAAATTACATACCGTGAACTTTGTCACAAGTGCCCCTTCCTCTGAGTCATTGACCATCAGTGAGACAAAGTTTTAAGGAGTAGGAGGTTTCATCACTACATTTTAGGATCCAAGGAGGGCTCAGGGTTAATCAGGTTGCCCGCCCCTCATTCCAGGGAGCTCGAGAGCAAGCCTTCACTTTCAACAGGGAGGTGAATGCTGAAAAGGACCAAACCAAAATCAAGAGGCATAAAGACATCAAAAAATGCCATAATGACAATGGTATAAAATCCTTAATAGAATAAAATAGGTGGATGCTATAGCAACAAACCCCAGTCATGGTATTTCAAGTGAAGTGATTCCTTCTTCCACTCTAAATCCTTTTAATGGGCCTTCTATTGAATATCCCATACAGGTGAAGTACTATAAATTCTGCTATCTAGCAGCACACACCATTTGTAGGAACACTTTATTCCAGCTGAGACGCAAGTATTAATAGCAACATGGATCCTTCCTTTCAACCCCTTCCCTTCCCCAGAAAAATTTATTTCTACTGCCTTTGACAAGACTTGCTCTGAGGGAGCTCCCACAGAAGGAACAAATACAGTGAGCGAGAAGTAATTCTGAAACTCTTTTTTATGATAAACATTTCACATGTAAAGCTGCCTTGACCTATCTGTCTGTTTCTCTCAGGCTACACCATTCTGAAAATTAATTCCTAATGAATCTTTAAATGTGTGAAGAGCAGAGCCATGTGCTTTAGCAATAATAATTAACGTAAGTGAAACTGCAGGCTTCTTAGGGCGGGAGTGAATATTTTGTACTTGTCTGCAAAGTGTCATCCACCTCTGTGAACTGAGTTATATAGCAATATCAAAGAGTAAATAACCTGGGAGCAGGGCATTGTTCCACATAACCCCACCAGTTCACTTTCCCATGCATTGATCTAATACACAGTACAGATTTTTCAGTAAAAAAAAAGGGATTTTTCTAGTCATGGCTGTTTTTTGAAAGGATTGTATGAGAGAAGCCACACCTAGAAAAGACCCGCTCCATTTCCCTGCTCCAGAGCCAGTACAGCCTCTGGAATGGGACCAGAACAAGCTCCATGAGCAAGTGTATCAGTAAAATAATTCACAATAACTGGAAGTGCCTATGTTCAGCAAAGCAAAGATGGAGTGAAGACCTTTGCAGCTGACTGTCATCTCTGGCTCCTTAGGAATGGTTTCACCATGGGATAGTCCAGGTGGCATATTAATGAGCTCATGGCTCTTTCATGGCCAGGCACTTAACCATTAATAAGCTAAATTCAAATATTTGTGCTAGTTCTGGTGGAATACTTTATAAACTGAGCAGCAAGAAATTCATTGCCAGTGGAAGAAATTATCTAATCCTAGGAGGTGATCCCAATCTAATACAAGTACAGCTGCAAGCCAAAATTTCCTTAATAGCACTGTGATATTTCCAAGCAGCATTTCACTGTTTTAGCTGCTTGTACAAGCTGACCACATGGTAAAACTCTTCCATCCTTTCTGACACTTCTCTGCACGCTGGAATGTGCTCCCACTGCATCTTTTTCCCCAGGTATCAACTGCACAGCAATTTGCCCTGAGTCTA